>JARSSU010004316.1:0-147058 GCA_029619165.1 Eurosta solidaginis
TTATCATTTCAACATCGCTGTAAAGAGATAGAGACAAAGTTTGGTTGAAAAGCACAGAGACTTAGAGACTTTAAGTAATAACCGGCTTAAGACTTCATCTTACCCAGCCATGAGTTGCTGAAAAGTAAAAATATATTATCACTCTCTACTTGCAATCGATCTTGATATTTAGACGCTCTACAATGGTTTGTATCAATTGATATTCAATGCCATGAAATTTTGACATCGGTTTTGCAGTCGGTTGAGCTTCTGAGTCCACATCGTTGTATGCACTGTACTCGGCATCTTTATCCGCATAGGGTTCGTCATCATCCGTGTTCGAGTAGGTATATTCATAAATATCATTATTGCTCTCCTCTGAACTTGCGGTCGTGCCTAGTGTAATTCCTGTTTGATCTTCAGCTCTTGCAGTTCCAGGAATTAAGTCTTCTACTTCAGGTTCTTTAAAAATATATGGTTCCCATGAACGATAACGGCTTTGATTGGACAATCGCTAAGATCTTTTGGTACCTTATCGACTAATAGACCACGGCGTAGTTCTTTTAGTTGAATTTTTGGTTTGGGGCTGTCAATTGAGCTTCTGTATGGCTGCGGCCCGTGAACCTTTTTTGTGTGATTTTTGTGTTTATTTTGGGTCCTGTCTTTAGTGAGTTTATTGTATTCGTATTTGCTGTGCTTCACTTTACTCAGCTCGGCCATTTTAATTCCAGTCCTGCAGCCGTCTTTTGTGTCTTGCTCTCGCTCTCCATCCACATCTACATCTTTATTTCCACTACATTTTCTCTCTTTCTCATAATTTTCTTTCACTACTTCCTTCGTAATTATGTCGTTTTCTACTCTAGATTCGTCTTCCTTCTTTGTCATGTTTCTGTGACTGTTTATACCTGCGTGTTCTTTTCCACTTCCATTCCCACTTCCTTCATCTGACTCTCCGTCTGCATCCCGCATGTATTCGAATTGGTTTCCTTCTTTTCTAATCCTCTATCGATATTTATATCTTCATCTTTACCGTCATGCTCCCTTTCCATCCTCATCTCCAACTTCATTCCCAACTCTTTCTTGCTCATCCAATCCGTCCATATTCCCGTCGTCAACGCCTTTTTCGTCCTCATATATACGAGCATCATCATCTACTTCTCGGTTTCCGTCTCCCTCAGCGTTGTCATGTTCTCTCCCAGCTCCATGTACGTCCACAACTTCATTTTCATTCCCATTCGCATTGCATTCGTCATCATAACACCTATATCTATCCCCATCTCTATATTCACTTTCATCTCTACATATATCTTCATCCTCTGCTCCATCTCTTGCCCTTCTGTTTTTCCCTCCTGTAACATTTCATAATAACAAATATCTAAGCTCTCCATTTCTATCACACGGTAAAACACTTCCATATCGACGTCTTCCAAATTTTCAATGACCATAAATTAACATTGAGGTTTCTCTTGTAAAATTGTTGAAAACTCCCTACCATGAGAATCCTGATATGGTTGTCGTAAGGCGACAGTCCAAGGCAAGTCGTTTTGCGCATAGATAGCTCTGAAGACATTTTGCTGTATATTTCCCGTGTCCGGAGTTAAGATCATTGCCAACACTGAACCGGATAGCGACTCACCAGATTGGAAATATTTTTTCAGTAATGCCAATATACAGTGGATCTCTGAAGAGTTCAAATCGGATATTTTTATGTGTGTCAAGTTATGGCTTAAGGCAATAGACGACAAGCTCGTCAGCAATATTACTAATTGAGATAGCGATAGAAATAACATCCTCCCTAAAACTCAAACAACGGTTACGACTACACACGCTCGCGTTTGGAGTTTGAATGCCAGAAAAATGTTAAACAAAAGCTAAAGCCTTAAGTCAGCTCTGCTTCGTTTATCTTGGTTTAGTTAAGCGCTTCCCTTTGGGGATAAGACTCTGGATTGATAATAGAAAATAATTCGATTTGTAATTTGTAAATTAGTGCATAGCTAATGTCGTAACTGTTTGCCAAAGATGAAACTGATTTGGAAGGTGACCTACAATAAATATATCCATTAATACCTGAACTGGCGTTAAAGTGGGACATGTGTGTACGTAGCAGCAAGTAAACATTTTAGATTGTATTTTTTAAGTAGTCAGGGGTGGTAACAATCATGTATGCTTGCAAGGCGATCTCTAACGTATCTTGCTGCGTATTTTTCACCACCGTCTTCCCCATTGAGAGGCAAAGTGTAAACCTCCCTTCACTTGACTCTTGCTGCTAAAAAGCCAAGACCTTATGTACTCCTACCTCGGTTTGCTTTGAAATATTGTACAAAATCTACCTCAATAACAGCCTTAGGCCGCTCAGTTCTTGTTGTTGTAGTGATAAGATGTTGATGGTCCTTTGCCGGTTGCAGATCCGGCACGTTCTGGTAACAATCACCATTAAGGTACTAGCCCGACCATTTAGTATGACCACATGAAACCTTCTGGGCCTAGGTATTGTCAAAATGGATGTTTGTGTACATGTATATGTGCTGTATGTTCATTCAGAAACCGAGGGTGGGTTTTACTGATCGATTTGTGTGGCTGAATGAGGCAGGTAAAAGTTGGTAATTCTAGTCGTTTGAACCTCTTTGCGTTTAATGCGACCCCAGGAAGAAGCATTAGCATTACTGCTTCATATAATACGAGAAAGAATGATCAAAACCAGCGTAGTTGTCAAGGTCTTCGTTTGAAGACAGAAATGAGGCACGCGTGCTGTCTTAAAGACCATAAATGATTTGAGGTTAGGCTTCCGGTTCGATTTTTTTTAAGTTTTTTCTATTGCTAATCGAAAACTTTAACTACCTAATCGCATTTAATTGAATAAATTTCTATAAATTTAAATATATCTTTAGTCACGCAATAAATTAAATCAACAAAATGTTTCTATTATCTTTTACACACCCATTTATAATTTGCCTAAGTACATAACAGCTAATGCGAGTAATCGTGTAATTAAAATATTAAATTACAATTACGCCAACAACAATGCAGTTGAAGGCGGTGAACGTGTATGAGTACGACATGAAATGCGCGAGAGACTTGCGTGTTTATGCTAATTGTAAAATGTATTGGTTTATAGGTGTGTGTTTGTGTCTGCTTGCGTGTGCCATACATGTCAATTGTTCGATTGAGCTTTAATACAAACACTTGAACACACATACAAGTAAGTACATACATTTCAATCAATTTTGTTTGATGATGTCTATGAATGTTCGTATGTATGTATGTGCGTGTGGTTGTTGGTGAATTGAATATGCAAATGCTGATTATGTTTACAGTGATTTGTGTGCACAAATTTCTATGTATGTGTGCGCGTGTTTGTATGGGTGTGATAAAAATGTGCATGTATGACTGTGTGTGACACAATACCTCGGATGAGATTTTTGAATAATGTGATTGTCATAAGCACATTAAGTACATAAAGAAAATTACAGTTGGACAACGATTTACAAAGTTCATACTGCAAACGCATTTACTTATTCATGGATTGAGATACTTATAACAGCTGGCCAAACCTCCAAGCAGGGTGAAGCAAGAAAGCTATATGTGCCAGATTTGCAGCTGTGAAAATACAAAGTAGTTACAATAAGGAATAAAAGGGCGCATTAATAAGCCGCTATCTAAGACTAAAGATAGCATGGGGGTTTGTGGAGCGAAGTTAAATGATATCGAAGTAAAAAAACCGCAAAAGCTCAACCAGAACCAAGTGGAAGGAGAGTTCTTTCTTTCAAAATACCTGACTGTGGAAACCCAAAACCCTGCCACATGATGAGATAGTGGATGTTGCCATAAAATAGGCCTATAAGGGCCGACAAACGCAAAAGCAATCGACAAGGTAGCGAAGGTTAGTAAAGATCTCACATTGACTGAATGTGTCCATAATGTTACCAGAATTTGTTTGACGACCAAATGGAAGAACCTCAATCAGGTACCAGAACTTATGTTATAGAATAACTTCGTCCTCTGTGCAAATAATAGCAGTTTTCTAAGACCTAGCTTAATTGCTGCCTCGAGATCTGGCAATTCTGCCTCCCCTAATAGCTGTAACCTTGACCTTGCCAGCGCTGGAAACGAACGCAGAACATTCTCAAACGTTTCTTCCCCCAGCTCGCACTCCCTAAACTTGCTGTTACTCACAAAGCCTAACTTATAACGCAGTGTCCAGTAGTATGCCCATTAGAAGCAATTTAGATTCTCAAACTGAACAAATCTGCGGTGAGGATACCTACGGCTGTCATCACAGGTCATTGTGCTATCGCACCACTGCTCCGACGTGACGAATACCAACAAGCTCGGTCTGCAGAAGCTGTCAGGATGAGAGGAAGAGGTGTCGATCTACCACTTTCTCTGCCGATGTCCGGTGCTTCAAAGAAGAAGGCTCAGATTTCTGTGCTCACGCTTCTTCGACAGCCTGGCAGAGGTTGTGACGGTGGACGTCTTGCTTCTTCTTGGATTCATCAGGGAAAGCAAGTGGTTCGTTGAGGACCGCTAAGAGGTAATGGGGCTAAACGAATTTGCTGCCACCCTGTACTTACTGAGGGCACTTACAATGGACAAAAAATGTCTCCGTGTGGAAGTCTGGGCATCGCCCAAGCACGCCCTCTTAACCTAACCTAACCTAGTATGCCGATCGTGAGATGATATGAGCCACTTTGTGAGTCTAATATCGTAGGCTTTGCACATGATTTTAGAAATTTGCAGCCCCTCGCTTTTGTTCACGCTTTTTTTTTGCTTAATGGATAATATACAACTTCTGTCTCCTTTTAATTTCTCCCAAGCCGATTGGGACGTCTTAAGTAGTTTCAGCGAGTGTTGCACCCTCTTTGCCAACTCACCGGCCTTTTCGTTACCCATATATTTCTTTTTGACCGAAAATCCAGTATAGATGTGTAGTCCGGCCTGAACGTAGTCTTGCCAATGCTTCTTTGCATTCCAGAACATTTCTTGATGAAGTAATGTTTGATATTATTGCCTTAATCGTCGCCTGACTTTCAATATATATATTGACTCGACTGCAGTTTAAGCATGCTTCCTCCAGAATCTCTAAATCTTTCTTCACGACTATAATTTCCGCCTGAAAGGCGCTGCAGTAATCTGGCAAGCCTGTAGGATCTACCTATTTCTGAATCGACACAGTAACTAGCAGAACCGACCCCTTCCATTGATTTGGACTTATTTATGTGGAAGCATTTGGAATTATTTCTGGCGTGGATCAATTAAAACAAAACTCACAATATTTAGTAATCGCGTAAAGCTATCATTATGGCCAAAGGCTAAGGAAAATGTCATACTCCTTAGGTACCAAATTTCGTTCAAATCTGTTGAGCCGTTTGAAGATAAAAAATTAGCTTCACCCGACCCACTGATTTCAAGGTGAAGTTTACATAAAATCGTTTGGAAGTAACAACGCCTTTCTTGTTATTGTTGATATTTGGTGAAATGCTGTCGCTGCTATATTTGTTGCGTGCTTTTAGGCGTAACTTGACAATAATACAGTGCCTGCTATACCATTAAGATGTTATGTCATATTTTTAAAATTAAATATTAAAGTATTTCACCTAAATAAATTTTGCTTAAACTATTCGAAGCATAGCGAAAGTATTTGAATATTTAATTAATAATAATGCGTTTGTTTTGCTCTGCCTGCATTTTGTGTGTCAGTAGTGGTTTGTAAAGTAGAGTATTAATATACATACATATGTGTATGTATGTATTCAATTTAGCAAATGTTCTTATAAACAAACAATGAGTACTCATATGAAAGCCACATACTCATATGCATAAATATTTACTTTTTAGAGGCGGTTTTAGTTGTCTTTGGAACGCTATTATGAAAATATTTATGTTTATTGCTTAAAATATTGTTTGTGTGTTTCTGTGTTCATTCGTTTTGTCAGCGTGACAAGAGCATTAGTTTAAAATGACACCTTGTCAACAGACAGCTTAATTACCCACTATGCCAAATAATGATTTTTTTTTATATGAACTTAAGTGGATTAGTACTCAGAGGAAAGTATTAAATATTTCTATGACTAGGACCTATTTTCCTTTCATTTGGAAGCATATACAGAAAAAAAACGTAATATTTAATTTAGTTTAACTTGTTTATTTTGCTTTTTAAGCCACATAGAAGATTTCATATACAATTTCCAAAAAAAAACAGATGCTGTTGTTGTTGTTGCAGCGATAAAGACACTCGCCGAAAATTTTGGGAAGTGTGATCGATTTGATGGCACTTTACCGGATATAGATCCGGTGCGTTCCGAAAACAAGCAACATTAAGGTATATGCCCGACCATCTCGGGAACGATTTAATATGCCCGTTTTTGAAAATACTCGTAAGATACGACGTTTTGAACTGGCAGCCGATGTAAGGTGATATTCCACTCAGCCTTCGAAATGTACTTCTTTATGCCATGACCTGCGGAGTGCCAGATAGGATACGATATTCAGATATCTGAGCTACGTATTTCTAAACTTCAGCGCAAGAGTATCCACGGTGCTCACGTAAAGCGCACAATTACTCTATATGTATGTAATCCTACTGCGATTCCAGGTACGGAGAACTCCATGCGCCATGGTAGGTTAGCTTTAAGTGGTTAGCTTATCAAAAAAAAAGAAAAAAGGGGGTCCTTCATTCGGAGAGTATTGGGGTGCGGTTCTGATCAGTACATACAACATTTCTTACTTCCACGCAACAAAAAAACAAAGCTAATCATCTCTGCATTTGCTTCATGTTCTACATCTGGTTCCAAATCTATTATGAGTCTCCTAGTGATACCTAAAAATCCAAGTCAGTACATAAAACATTCCCCCTTCCACTAAACTAAAAGTTATGTTAAATGACCTAATTAAGATAAGTCAAGTCAAGTAAAGTCTAACCAAATCATGTCAGCTCAAGTCAAATCAGTAAAGTACAGTAAAGTAAAGTTAAGTAAAGTCAATTCCAGTCAAGTCTAATCAAGCCAAGTCAAGAAAAGTCAAGTCAATTCAAGTCAAGTCAAAAAGTATTAGAGGCTAGGAAAAAGTGAAAAAAATCAGCTATGTTAATCTCGCCTAAGAGAACTCCTTACATTTTGTAAAAGAGGGACACTAAGAGTAGGTGGAAAATAAGAGGAAAGAGTTGGACAGAAAGAAGTTATGTAAAGATAGGGATAAGTAAAAGAGAGATATAGAGAAAACAGGCCAATATTTAGAAAGGCTTGGGTACATGTGTCTTGTAGATAAAACAGCATGGAATTTTGGAAAATTGGTCGGTGGGAGTAAGAAGAGTAGGAGAGGTAGAAGGAGAGAGAGAGTGCAGAGGGTTAGGGAGAAAATATCAGATTGAGCCGCAGTGTAGCATTGTAGGGGTTTGCTGAGAGGCCTTTCTACACCTGTTCCATTCTTATTTACGAAAATGGCAAATGTATTTAAGAAAAGAGTAAATGAAATTGAAAAAAATAGCAAGTGTATTTGAGGAAAAAGCAAATGTATTTGAGAAAAGGGTAAATGAAATTTGGAAAAGGTCAGATGTAGACAAGGCTAAATAAAATTTAGAAAAGGTCAAATGTATTTGAGAAATGAGCAAATATATTTAAGAAAAAATCGAAATGTGCCAACAACTTTTTGAAAAACTTCAAAGTTTGAACAACTCATTCACTCTACTTTTCTGCCTGTTTTGCAGCATTAAAATTACCATGAATCCATTTCAATTTCATGCGCTGCTCATGACTATTGTTATTTCGAACAGTTAGTGGCTATTATCGTTAGCATTTTAATTTAATTTCATTTTTTATTATTTAAGTATTTTTTCATTGAATTATTAAGCTGAAAATAATTTTAAATTAATTTATATAAATTGTTGCTACTTTTGCAACATTTTGCAAGTTATCTTTTCGACATTAGTGGCATTTTGTGATTTATTATGATTTTGTAAATGTGTATATGTATATAGGTCAAATACATATACATTAGGGTGCTTACTTTTTGGTGAAAAGTAGAAATTATGTAATAAGAAAGGTACAAATAAAAGAAAAAGCACAAAAACCACAAAATCACTACTATAAGATATCGACAACAAGCTGATAGATAACTTTTGATAGCCACTCGATAAATTTTCGATACCAAGTAGATAGATTTTAAATAAAAAATCGATAACAAGTCGATAAAAGATCTAGAACTTTTTGATAACATAATGCTGTCCTTGTTAACTTTTCGAAGTTATATCGATATACCATAAATAAAAGATCTATGAGTTTTTGATAGTGAATCAATACCTTTTCGATAGCAGACCAATAACACGTCGACAAATATGACTTATAAATAACTTTTGTTACCGGGAGCAAATTTATAAAATATTCGATATATTTTTGAAAACAAATCGTTAGCTTTACCGTTACCCTTTCGTTACACATTCGATAAATTTTTGATAAAAAATCGTGTTAACTAATATTTAGTCTTATGGCGTTACTTTTTTGGAAAAAAATGTTACCCACATATTGCACTCTTAAATTCTAACTTTAAAACTAGATCACCTAGAGTTTTGCAACATGGCTGAAATTGTAGGTAGCGGTACCCGTTTTCTTATTCAGTAAGAAATATTTTGTGAAAGGAACACATAAACTTACAAGAGAGCTGAGAAGAAACAGCAGGGCGGCATTATTTTCAGAAAAGAACACAACATTAGTTAAAAATATACTTCGGGGAAAATTTTAAGAATCCGCGATATTTTTCTGTTACCGGTTCGTTCACAGAATTGTCAAATAAGTACTAAATGTTAGTTCGTCATCTTTTTTTCACAGGGCCCAGACATATCGCGAACAGCCTTCCCGAATGATCGCTTATTTACTTCTCGCTTTTTGTATCTCACATTCGCAGTGACTATTTGCATGTGTGTGTCTTAATATGACTGCGCTCGTTGTTGCTGTGTACACACCCGGTTTTCATGACAAATAAGTACACAGAGGTACAGGGCGTAAACCTTTAGAATAAGGTCATGTGAGCAAATACTCTGCGATACATATTGTAACAAATTTCGGAGGTTTCCTGATAATTATGGACCTTCTACTAACATTCGAATCGCTGAACTGTCGAATAAATAACTGCAATATTCAGTATTATTGGGACTTATTCGTCCCACCTATAAATGTTAATAAATGTTATTGGGATTATATATCCCAGGATAACGGTAAGGATTCAGGTATGCCAAACATCTTATATTTTAGTCATATTACAGGATTAGCTGTCGTAATGATGAAAACACCGCCTGATTTCGAAAAAAAACTCAGGGGTGAAAGGGTTAGGTCAAATTTCCATGGAATTTTTTCACTACAGATGGCCAGATTTTTTTACAGATCTTATTTTTTATCCCCCTTCTTTCAGAAAATGTGTGGGGAGCAAAGAAAATTAGCACTTTATTTCTGTGGGTGTTCTAGTGTACATGTACTTAAGTGTAGCTGCTTGCTGTCTTTTGTTGTTGTGATTATTCACGAACAGCATAGTGACACAAACATTCGCCACAATATGTATTTATAATTCGAAAACTATTGGCTGTACGGCATTTGTTCAAAGGATATTCGTGCCCATAACGGTTTGCGGAGGCTTCGATCGAGCTAAGTCAGTAAAAACATACACTACTTACTGGTCCAGTTTTTTAAAAAACAATTTCGAATCGATTTCACATCATACCTTTCGTCTTTAACACGCCGATATTAGCTTCACTTCTATATTTGTATGTACATAAATTCTTTTATATCAAATTTAAAAAATGTTACGTATACGCACTGGTAGCCGTCTTTTCATGTGGTGCGGATATGTTTGAGTGCAATTGTAATAAAGATACTTTGATTTTGTTCAAGGTGACATTTGTTTTGAAACATTATAAATTATACGAAGAGTTTGGATTATTTTATAACAATTGCAGTCCCTCAAAGGCGGAAAATGGGCTTAAATTGAAAATTTTATAATTTGACAAAATTTTAGTTAAACATTTTGTTGAAGATTATTCGAGCTCGAGGCCAAATACATCAGTCGATCAGTGACACTGCTGAAGAGTGGAGTTACAGTCTTGATAATGAGTTCAGAATGAACTCCAAATATCGACACCAATAAATAATGATATATATTGATAAAGCAATCGTGTTTTAATAATATATATGTATTTGACCTCGAGCTCGAATAATCTTCAACAAAGTACTATTTAAAGGCCGATAATAAGGATATAATAATTAGTTCAAAATTCTTTTTCGGTTTGGAAAACCAAAACATAGATCATCGTATTTTCATTTTATTATTTTGTTAATGAGTTTTTGAGGTATATATAAAAAAAAGTCCTAAACAATTAAACACCCTAATGTACACTTAAGCTTAATCGCCTTTAAATATAAACCAGAAAATTGATAAATATGTTATACAATACTTATAAGCAGGCACTTATCTTAATGCGTTGAAATAATAGATGACTTTTCTTTTGTAATTTAGGATATTCACTTAAAATTTTGAATACATAATCATATTGTTAAATAACTAATATACACATACACATACTTACATACTTAAAGCAAAATCTGTATTTCATCCATTAAATTCGTAGCCATCCGCGTATGCGTGTGAATATGATTAATTATATCAGATTCAGTTGAAATTTATGTTATGGTATCGATCTGTCAACTTCCGGCAGTGTTCTTTCATTTCCTGCATTTCCGTGAGTGTTAAGTTCATACACTTTTTTCTGCCACTCATCCATTGTGAAGTAAATCAGTAATGAGAAACAAGAGGGTGTGACTTTTTTCAATCTGTTTTTTGTTAAAATTTTTATTATAAATATTTAAATTGCAAAATCAATTGGAAATGATATGGAAAAGTTAATCAAAATATGTTTGTTAGAGGTGGGATGGATGCGAAAAGGGGCTGTGAAATAATCTAATCTAGAAATAACTATACTTTGCAGAATTGACACAGACCTTGAAAAAAAAACTCAAAAACGCCATCCAAATGTCGAGTAGAAACCTAGGACTGTAAGATAGCGTTTCAAAAGAACAGATCACACTGTAAGCTCTACCAAGTCGCTCCTCAAACCACGTAACGATAAAGCGAGACTAAAAACAATGAACATTAACCGTTTTCACTATTTACCTACAACCAATGTTAAGCGAAGAAATGTCATCCATGTGATTGAGTAAATAATCAAACATTTTATTTCGCAACCGCTTCATAGTTTTGTGTATTTTAATGTAAATTTTTGGTATACACAATTTCTGACCCTCACGATCAGCTCTGTTGGTGAGAAGATTGGAGGGGCAGTTTTGTCGCTTTACAAAGAAAGAAGGGAAACAATTAAAGGGTGGGACTAGATCTGGGGGCGGAGACGTCAGCCAAAGGGCCAGATCATAAAGACTCCTTTTTGCTTCTTAGGTGATTTAGAGAACGTATGATTCCATGGACGCGACAACAGCTTAGCCGAATCTGCATAGTACCGTTCTGCCTAGCACAGAAGAAAATACGTTCGTGAACGACCCAAACGAGTTAAGCGGCTTAGAATACTCCCACGGAAGCATGCCTTCGTATGAGACGAGTTAAATCCATAAATCCAAAAGGTTGGACATGGTCACATCAACTCGTTTCCGAAATGGTCAGGCTATTATCTGATGGTAATTTACGGAAGGTTTCAAAACAATATCCACCAAAGGACAATCATCATCGAAAAACCTCATCAAACGCGCCACGGAGTGTCTCTATCGCGACAAGAAGAAGAAAAATAAGATAAGTTCGTTGCCTTTGTCCGCTATACCGAAGGCTTTAGTAACTGAAAATCGCAAAAGGATGCATACACTGCCGTTCGACGAAGATAATCACCAAATTTTTTAAATACCCCATTCTGTTATCACTTGCTCTTCTTATATGTGTAGTATTGCTCTGTGGAATGGTAATGTTAGTCCAAAATCTGATGAGCTGTTTGTGATAAAAGGACCATGGCAAATAATTTCTTTACCAAAACAAAACGGAATATACTTGCTCCATACAAATAGAGTTTTCTATGCGCTATCTGGAATCGCTTGTAGGTACATTCCTTTGTTAGCTTTCAATGTCCACTACACCTGGCGATTTTTGTGCTACCTTTCCTCGGACCGTTGTCATGAGCAATTACCACTGCTACTTTATTAGACCAAAGCGCGTGAACATTGCCTAGACCGTACATTTCAAATACTTTAGCTATGGGTCTGTTTCGAAATTGACTTACCACGATTAATCATTTTTTCCCCGCTTTCAAGTCTAGGGTTTTCTCCTTTCTACCTATTGGTTGCAAATAAAGAAATACTCCTAAAAGCTCTGAGTATTGCTGGTAAGTTGCCGATCATAAAGTCAGACCGCTATAGCTCTTAAACTTTGTCCGGAGACCTTCTATAATATACTGTAACGAATTTAGGGGAATCCCGGTTATTATGCACCTTCTGCTAATGTTCGAATCGCTGAACTTTCGAATAAATAACTCCCATATTCAGTATTGCAAACTGTTCTTTATTTAGATTACTTTGGGAGTACTTCATAATTATACTTCACTTCACAACTAATAGCGTATTTAAATCAAACTGATTAGTGATTCCTCAGCTTGCGTTGCCTTTATATTCTCGGTTTTCTTGTTCACACACCATTTCTCCTAAGGTCTAGTAATTTCGCGAACAGTTCGCGAACAATTGTATCTCATGCTTGGTTACCAGCTATATACAGGTATATTTGTAGTTTATGAGTTTTCTTATAGCCATATGCGTGTGTATGTGTGAGTAACTACTTCGGGTGATGACTACCTGTGTGTGTGTGACATATCTCTTCGTTGCCTTCTACATAAGTGTCGCTGCTTGCTGTGTTTTGCTGTTGCGATTATTTACTAACAGCATAGTGATGTCAACATTCGCCACAATGTAAACCGTGTTCGTCCTTTACTTTGTTTAAACTTTCGCTTTGTTGTGTTCCGCTTCAACATTTCCCTATGCCTCTATATTATCATTCTCAGATCTATATATGTAATTCATAACTTCTAAGTAAATTCCATGAAATATGTTCCAGAATTTATCCAAGTTTAAGTTGATTGTTTCCTATCCGAATCATATAACTGTATTAAAACGAACTGCCGGTAATAAAGTTCACAGCAGTGAACCACACGCGCATTTGTTGCTGTAAGCAGCTTATATACTACACCACAAACAATTTGTTGTATGCCCTTTACCCAAGCACGTTTTATACCAGCAGTTGGGCTATGAAATTCAGAAAATTTTTATGTAGCGCGAAAAAGCGCGATTATGCACACCAGTAACTGATGAAAAAAAGAGAAGTTAACAAAGAAGAAAGATTATGATGACAAAAGCGCAAAGCGGTCACGCAAAAAACCAAAAGAACAAGTGAGTTAAATACGTGAAAGTCGCTCTAAAGTGCATTGCTCGTGGTGTTTTCGACACATTTTTTTTGCTCCAAAAAAAGTATTTTATGGTTGCATCTTGTTTTGTTAGCTCAAATTGTTGTTGTTGCGCACATATATGCCCCTGTATTCCCTTTGTATTTATATACATACACGCTTGTTTGTTAAGCTTCTTGCCCATTATTATTTGGTTGCACATAAAATTGTTTACGCTTCTTCGCTGTTGATATTTTTTCTGCGCACTGTTGTAATTTATTATATCCCAGCTGTTAGCTTTGCTATTGTTTGCATTACGTTGCATACTTTGCCACGCTAAAACACAGAGTGACATCTTTGCACTTATTTTCACTTTTTGTTGCTATGCTTTAAGCTTTTGCGCCAGTTACGCCGTTTGTGTGCACTTTTCTCGCCAGTAAAAGAGTCAAGGAAACCATAACGAGCTGAATGAAGGATAAATATAAAGTACAAAATGCAAATTCAATTAACAAAAAAAATATAAAACTTTTACAAGAACAAAGTGGAAATTGAAGTTCAGTATGCATGAAGTTCGCGCAGTGAAAGTGCATAAAATTGTTGAAATAAAAGTGTAGCGAAAACAAGTAGTGTAGGAAGGTAGAAAACATAACGCAAGGACTCACTTAATATCTTGATGTTTGTGTTTGTACTTGCGAGAGTACCCTTTAGGTAGGTATTAGACATGTTTTTATCATTTGCTGTGAAGCGATGAAAGCATGGATAGAGATATCTAGACATTGCTTACTTAGAAATATTGTAACGAAACCTGAGGATTTCTGATATTTATGCACCTTCTGCTAACGTTCGTATCACTAAACTATTGAATAAATCACTCCAATATTCAGTATTGCAAACTGGTCTTTATTCAGATAACTTTGGGAGTAGTACAATTATACTTCACAATTATACTGCACTTCGCAACTAATAGCGTGTTTAAATCAAACTGATTCATCATTCCTCAGCTTGCGCTGCTTTTATACTCTCTGTTGCCTCGTCAGCATATTTCTCCAAAGGTCTAGTCGTTTCACCTTCTAGAATCTCTGCTTAGTTACCAGCGATATACATGTATATTTGTAGTTTATGCGTTTCTCATAGTCATATGCGTGTGTATGTGTGAGTAACTACTTCGGCTGATGACTACATGTGTGCGCGTGAGTTATTCTTCGTTGCCTTTTATGTACGTGTGTAAATGGATTAATGCATGTGTTCATGTACACAAGAGTGGCAGCTTGCTTTATTGTTGTTGTGCCTCTATTTACTAACGGCTTAGTGATGCTAAATTCGCCACAATATGATAGATTTATATCTAGGTACCATAGTGGAAAGTCTTTAAAAGGCTTACTTAGAAAGCTTTCACTCCCAATTCTTTATCTTAGCTCACATCTCATTAAATTTGTTTCTCGCACTGGTAAAGTACGGTAGAGTCCGAGTCAGAGATACGCCAGAGTCGGCCACACAAATGTCATATTGAACTATGCGTATTTTTTTGGGTCACGGAACCTTCTCAAAGCTCTGCTGCCCTTCTTGAGTTCGGTTTAAATTCTTTAGTGAAGAGCGATCAATATTAGATTTCAACTTACTCAATATTTTTGGAATAGCACTCGTAAAATTTTAGGATCTTAGGAGGTGCTTGTACTAATTCATTCGAAAATGGATTGTGTAGATTGTACTTTCACTGGTCTCACAGAAATACTCCTTCTTGATTAACGGTTAATCCAAATTTTGTTAAACGACGTATCTTTAACAATAATGGTTTTAAGGTGGAAGCCAATGCTGATGCCGTAGTAACAGTATTGGCATCTGATATATACGCAAAAGTGATGGGTGTTAATGGGAGAGGAATCTGAGAAGATGGGATCAGATATTAATACTCAGCGATCATATTTCAAAAGCAGAGGTGGAGGAGTTTACAAAATAGGAATCCTCTTAGTTTATTAGAAATATTATAGGTAAAGAGCATGGACATAGACTAGCCAACGGCCGTACATATCATGCTACGTCCGATCATACCATATATAGCACTGATGAACCGGGAAGCTAGAAGTGAGCTACTTCCAAAGAAAGCAGCAATCGTACGGGTACGTCCAGCAAACATACTGGCTCAGTATTAACGACTGCTATAGCAAAACAGAAACGGAGGGAACAAGATGGTTGAATGGCCTAGGAAGTTCAACGTGGTCATATCAAATAAAATAGTGCTATTTTCCGGAATGTATCGGATCAATATCCGGCAAAAGACCATCAGCACTGATAACGTCCCCAAAAAACCTCGAGGAGTCTCCATATCGCTACAAGAAGAAGAAGACTCATACAAAACACATTTGGCTTGTGCAAACTCTTACATTGTATCGCGAACTCAATTGAACAACGACAGACTTCGGAGTGTAAAATTCTCTACATCAAAATCTGTAAAGATAGGGTGTGTTCATACTCGTATTGCAGCTACGATACTAGCATGGCCCTGCTGTACTTCAAACTGTTCACGAAACGTGCAAGGAATATCGCAGCTCTATATGAGTGAGTGGTATACAAGGAAGTACAAGCAAAAAGAGAGCGTGGATAGTGGGAAACGGTTAGTGATGGTCAAATGATGAGAAAGCTGAGAAATAGAAGAGAGTATGGTGGACGAAAGTGAGAGCAATTAAGAAGTAGGAAAGAGGGAGCAAGATATCGGAAGAATAAAAATAGAGAAGAGCATAGCTGTCAGAGAAGAGCTTTTGCATGACAATCTTACATATAATTCGCTAATGACAACCTTCTGTCACATTCCTACATGGCATCTACTAATACACCTTTGTGTTTGCTGGTTTCTATGAGAGCAAACAGTTTGCGATAAATTACTGAAATGTTGGCAATTTGCAAATCTACAACCCCTTTTTATTTTGCATTTTCACGACATAATTTATTCGAAGCTCATTTAATTTCTTTCAATGCTGTAATACAACATTTTAGCTAAAACTATTGTTGCTTCGTTACTGATGTCTTTTATGCTCAAATTCTGTTTTTTTATAATGAATATTTAAGAAATATATTTATCATTTTTCAGTTATTACAACTCTCATCCAAAACGCGTAAATAAGCTGTCCTATATATATGTTTATGCGTTAGTCAGTGATACACAGTGTTAGGAGTGAAGTTTGGCTGAGCTTCGCTTAGCTCCCAGCATTACGACAGCTTGCTAGCCGCAGGCACACAATCTGTTGAAGAGAGCCAAGGAACCCCATTTTACTCGCGTAGGTTATTCAATAAAATATATTCCCTCCCTCGTTAGATGCGTCCCGACTGAGATATTTACACCTCGTCTTCGCAAAGGCTAGACAGCTGAGCATCAAGTGACCACACCCGGAGAAGGAAAGCAGCCATCCCCGAACCATACCTGGGTGGAGCAAAAATACAATTCTCAATGGAGGCAAAATACCTAGGGGTCACACTGGATAGCGCCCTAACGTGGAATGCTAATTTGGATGCTATCCTAAACAAAGCAACAAGAGCTTTCTTGGCATGTACTCGACTTTATGGCAAAACATGGGGGATATCTCCAAAAATGGTATACTGGACATTTAATACTGTTGCAAGGCCAATAGTCACCTATGCTTCCCCAGTTTGGTGGCAGAAGGCCACGCAAAGAACGGCAACAGCAAAACTAAGCAAACTGCATCGACTAATTTGCATTGGCTTAACGAGTGCGATGAGAACGTCCCCTGCTGATGCACTTAGAGTTCTAGTGGGAATACCTCCCTTCCGCATTCTGATAGAGAAAGAGGCAACACTAGGCGCACTAAGACTTCAAAATATTTCGTAGTTGAAGCCAGGAAACATGATGGGGCATATGAAAGTAATAAGAAAATGCATAGGAAATCCCACATTACAACTGCGTGACGTAATTTCCCCTAAGCTCAGAATCTCACGGAACTTTGAAGTGTCCATTGTGGACAGGACCCACTGGGAAACTGGGAATCTCTATATTGACCCTGACTGGAAGGCAAAAACAAGGTTTTTTTAGGATGGGTTCCCGGACATCAGGGCCATGAAGGCAATGATCATGCAGATTACCTAGCATAGCAGGGTGCTATAGCAGTATTATATGGCCCAGAGCCCTTCTGTGGACTCACGAAAGCACACACCAGGGAAACCATAAGTAACTGGGAAACTAAACAATTCAGACGTCACTAGATTGACGGCCCAGGGGAAAGGCAGGCCAAACTGTTTATACTTCCGGCAACGAAAGTATCAACCAAACTCATTAATCTAATCTAACTCTCACTGGGTACTATACGGTACACTGTGGTCTACGATATCACCTAAGTAAGTTAAATCTATACGACACTCAAATTTGTCGTTTCTGTGAGCTGGAGGATGAAACGCCGGTTCACATTCTCTGCGAATTCGTCGCTCTGGCACGGCAGAAACTCCCATCTAGGTGGGAATCCCTATGTGATATGATCAAAAGCCTCCACATACAAAATTTGGCTGAAAGGTCATGCACAATAGATCTGCACAAATGTCGCAGTGCTTCCAGGCGTAATAACAATACTAATAATAATAATCCAGTGACCAACACAGCTAGTGCTGTCCAGTATATTAAGGCGTATTTGGCGCATTGCGCAGCGCCGTAGATAGTTGAGCTTTTGTAAAACGTAATAGCTCCGCGGAGCGCTTGGAGACAACCACGGGCCAGAAAGACCTCGATCTCACGCTGACAGAGCTTAGCGCTTTGATAGTGGCTAAATTCCTTAACAGTTACAGAGGCGGATAGCATCCCATCTACCCGACAATTATAGCGGTGCCCTCCGCATGGAAGACGCTGCAGTGATCTGGTAGCCTAAATCTCCAGCTAAAACCGTGATCATCGCAGAATACTTCACCACAACCCTCCAGTCCAGCTGGGGTTCATACGTCACCAGGCTCCCGTCCCTTATTCATTCTCCACTCTATTCATCCCTTAAGGGAATATGAGTAGTGAGTGTGGCAACAGTAGCGGAAACCGGAGCACTGTAGTCTGTAGTGCGAGGGATGTAGTCGAACGCTGTCAGAATGCTAGAGTGCTCGTAGCTCACACGCTTATATCCCGCGTCACTTAAGTACAATTCAAGATAAACTATTCGAGAAGCTAACTTGCAGTAGCCGATTGTGCGCGAATAAAACGCCTGCAAGTGTTCACTTGCATTGTTTTTGTCTTTCATTCGCTTGCTGAATGCTTCAACAGTGTGTGTAGTGTCAATTATAAGCGCGGCTCTCAGAGAAAGTTTGTGCTGCTTACGAATTGGTGCAATACCTTCAAAAATATTTGTTTACTCGTTGAGTACAGAAACCAAATGCGCCACCCTAGTAGTTCACATATCGCACATCTGTTACTAATCCACAGTTAAACATTTTGCTAGTCATTTATTTTTATGCAAGCTTCATCAACCTACAATTTCGTTTAACCCATTTATTTACGCCCAGGTTTTTGTTTGTTTGTTGATCTACAATTTTTTTGTTTGCTCACTTAATATTTTAACATTTGCTAGCAATTGAATGTAGAACAATGTGGGTGTAAATGACACACCTTCGTGTTTGAGTGTGTATGTGTAAATAAATGTGAGTCGAATTTTTTGCACATGGCCTTCATAGAATTGTGGCGCGTGTTGCTCTGCATGCTAATTTCGATAGCGAATCACTCTTTAATTGTAGTCAATACTGAAACTACGACAACCAAAACCCCACCCTTACTTGCTCGCAAATTGAACCGAGTTTCCTCTCTAGCAAGTGAAAGTGACCTACACCAGCCAACAAGCTGAAAGCTGAAGAGTATGAGGTGGCTTTTAATTAAACCACCCGCTTTCAGTTGATTATATGAAGTTGTGTTGGTGTGAATCTACATTAACTCACACATATACTCTTAATACTCTTACTCACATCCATACAAATGTAATTTGGATTGCACAACGCTTTATTTGCACACGCAACAACTATTTGCTAGGCAATGAAGTGAAAATATGAGTGAAGTGAGTGTCATGAAAATGGACAATTAGTGGCACTCTAACAAATGCGCTCACACACATAAACATCTAATATACGAACCATATACACAAATAGGCGCATAACTTACCACACTTTTAGTAAGGGGGGTGGAAGAAGGAAATTGTGTCAAATCACAGGAATCGCATGACTTTATTACTTCGCGTTGATCTGCTGATTGTTGCTGTTGTAGAGAACTGCAATGTTGTGCTTTGGTCCCACGGAAATGGGCTTGCTGTTATTAATGAGTCTAGCTGGGTCTAAAGTAATAGCTTGCTTTTGATAAGCGGCAATAAAAATGCTAGCGAATAGTTCACAAAATTGCGCAAGTTTTAATTGCTCATAGGCGCTGTTGGTTCATTCGTTCACAAAATAATTTCGTGCATTGCGAAATATACGAAAAAATCATTAATGGAGAGCAAGAGCTTTAGTTTCAAAACTCTCCTCATTAGCTCCCGAAATTTGTTTTGGATTGTTGCCATTTTGCTTCATTTCCAACCTTGAGGTTAATATAAGGGATATTAAGGCTGTAGAAGAACATTTTCGATTTCACATAACCTGCTCAGATTTGTCGCAAAAGTACTTTGGAATCGAATCAGGGGGTTTAAATACCAAATTTATTCAAGGGGTTGTGTAGCGCAACCCTTTCAAGGTGTTGCTAGCGCAAAATATAGCTTCACCAACCCAATTGTCAACTTCACCTACCCGTGGTGAATCCTGTTACTTTAACAGCCGAGGCTCTGGCGACACCAAGTTCTTCACGGATCTAGAGGGTGGAAGGGCGGTAGGCCTTGAAGGTTCCATGTGGTTATACTAAATCGTGCTAAATCGTTCCCGAGATGGTCGGGCTGGTACCTTTATGGTGCTTGTTACTGGAACGTACAGGATCTGCATCCGGCAAAGGACCATCAACATCGATAAAACTCCCCAAGGCCTTCGGGGAGTGTCCTTATCGCTACAACAACAACGCCTATCGCCTCGTCTGCCATTTTGGGCATCCTTTCGCCAACTATCCACCTCTATTGTGGCTCTAAGAGCTCATTTGAAGCGGAGGTACGGAATTGGGTAGTCACTTTCAAGGCCCACTGAAAGGTTTTTTTCTGGAGTCTAAATTCAGTTAAGCGGGAGCTGCAAAGAATCTGAAAGCTTAGGAAAAAGAATACCGGCTCTATGGTCTATAGGAGGGATGTATATGGTGAGTGGCTTTGAGTAGCCTCGGCTGCGAAGAACCTCCTCCCCACGCCGCTGTAATTTTTAGCTCTGTAGATATGGCTGCCATCCCCTGCGGGAAACCGAATTGATGAGACTATCAATATTTTTTTGCAACTACAAAGTTTCACTATATTTTCTGCCGCTATCTGAAAATTTTTACGTACCAACATGGTCAAAGTCACCATCTTGAAAGGCCGAGATCTTCGCCCTCATGTTCCTCTAAGGACTTCAGTAGATCTCCTAGCTCAAATGAGCCCAATTAAAAAGAACGTGGATTGTTGAAAGACATTCGGAGCTCCTCTGGCCATCTGTAGTCTGCTCTTGAACAAACACGTATCGAGTCAGTTAAGTAAATGCTGGGCAGACACTACTGTAGTCTGCTCTTGAACAAACACGTATCGAGTTAGTTAAGTAAATGCTGGGCAGACACTACCTTTTGTCGATTCTTCTGGTAGGTGGGGGATCATTCATAATTTGAAATTTATGGTCACTGTCCAATAAGAGTTCGATACGTCGTAACATACGTCCTGTTGTAGCTGCATGGAGCATAAGAATGTGGAGCCACCGAGTTACTTGAATGCTCAGCTTTTGCCAGAAGTAGGCGAAAGTATTTTCACTTCGGTTTACTCCGATCGCCGGAGCATATATCTTAGTTCGACTTCAGTCATATTCGAAACTGTAACTCCGATGTGCTTACGTCACTGCTATTTTGTTTGATATAAACTCGGACTTTTATTTATTTAAAGTTAGCTTCTCCGATAGTAGTAGCCATCATCAACCTTACCCAAACTAATACGCTCATTGAGACTGCGCCTGTAATTTGAACCGGAACTACATAGCATTTCATTGAGTACCTTATTGAATAGGCTGCAAGATGTCCGCTTTGGATTTACATCCAGTTAATTCCAACTTCAAGCATGAGCCTATATTCTCATGTTACTGTTGTTGTAGATGCAAAAAGAAATTTAATTTTTAAAGCCTCGTATTTTTTACAATAACACTACCATTTTCCATTCATCATTGTTTTGAGTTTATTTGAAAAATTTGTTTTTCTCTTTTTAGTTCGATATGTTTTAAAAGCGTGTTTTTATACCCAGCTGCACTTGTACACAGGGTATTATAACTTTGAATGGATAACGGTTGGTTGTACAGGTATAAAGGAATTGAGATAGATTAATTTGATTAAGCATTTCCGCCCGTCCATCTGTCCGTCCGTCAACACGATAACTTGAGCAAATATTGGGATATCTTCACCAAATTTGGTATACGGGACCCAGAATAGATTGGTATTGAAAATAAGCGAATTCGGACGATAATCATGCCCACCTTTTCGATATCAAAAATTTATAAAAAAGGAAAAAATGAGATAATTCAAAAACGAATACTGCTAAGCTAATGAAATTTGGTTTTATGACGCAAACCATAAATTCCCAAAAATTTTGTAATATGGGCGTGGCACCACCCATATTTAAAAGAAGAAAATTTGAAAGTTTAACAAGCCTTGAATCAAAAGCCGTTAAAGATATTACATTGAAATTTGGCAAAGACCTTGCCAAATTATATACACTAAGTGAAGATAATCAAAATCGGTTAAAGACCACGCCCATTTTACCTAAAGGTCCAGCCTTAACAAAGTTTCCAATAACTCTATAGTATTTAACTACATTTGACTGATATTCTACCGTAGTAAATTTTGAAAATGGGCGTGACCCGCCTCATTTTTATTTCCTTTATATTAGGATAGGATAGGTTAGGTGGTAGCTGCCCTGATAAGGATAGCTCACTTGGACAACACGAAGGTCCGTTGTGATACCACATACACCAAAAATAACGGTGACCTAGATCCAGCTACTTAGAGAATCGTTGGGTAGCAACGATAAAGCTCCGAATGATACCGATCTCAACTTTGGATATATCCTCGGGAGATCCAAGTGAGTCGCGACCGAAGTACTTTCGCCTAATTCTGGCAAAAGCTGGACAATCAAGCATAAAGTGATTTGGTGATTCCACCTCATCATCCTCCATACAGCTGCAGCAGGATGGAGTTTCCAGTATATTGAGACGTACCGCATGGATACCCATGGGACAGTGCCCTGTCAAAACCCCAATGACCATTGATAGGTGAGCCTTAGTGAACCCAATTATTTCAGCAGACCTCCTGCCATCCACTTTCGGCCAGAAAGATCTTGCTACCCTGCAAGACGTGGTGTCCGCCCAACGTTTGCTGAGCTGATTCGAGGCCCAGCTATGGAGGAGCAATCCACAGGTGGCCAGCGGGATCCCGAAGTCCCTACAGCCATCTTCATCCGGTTCAGTTGTACCGATGCGGGCTAAGAGATCCGCTTGTCAGTTACCCGGGATATCACTATGGCCCGGGACCCAGATAATCTTAATTGTAAAATAATTCGATGCAATCGCAAGCGAGGTCAGGCACTCCCAGACCACCCTCGATCGCACTGTAGTTGAGCTCAAGGCCTTGATAGCCGATTGGCTATCAGAGTAGATGTTAAATTCCCTAACCGTGGTAGCACTGGATAGCATTCCATCCACCGCATCCTTAATCGCAGCAATTTCCGCTTGGAATACACTGCAGTGATCAGCCAACTTAAACTTGCGGCTTAGAGATGGGGACTCTCGCCAAGAATAGTACACTGGCTTTATGAGATGGTGGTCAAACCGATTCTGCTATATGGAGTGCTGGTCTGGTGGAAAGCACTGGACACGGCGAGCACCTCCAAAATGTTAGTGTCAGTGCAACGGACGGCGCTGATCGGTATCAGTGGCGCTCTCAGAACAACGCCTACCTTGGCACTGAACGTCATGCTGAACATATACCCAGTAGATATTGCGGGAAAGGCGGCCGCGGCAAGGTCGTTGGTCAGGCTTCGTGATATGGGATATAGACTTTCTGACCGCGGACACTCTAGCCTTCTTACCAGTTTCGACTTCATCCCAGACAGAACGGACTACTGTATGCCGATAACAGCTCCCTATACAACCTTCACCCCAGTTATTCCAGAGAGAGAGGATTGGGGAAGAGGAATTATCTGGGGCATGGGACCGGTTAACTTGTTCTTGGCTTAAATTTAGCTCTTGACAAAAGACCCCCCCCACCAACCTTTCCATCCAGCTTTGACCCATCCGTGAACAAGTTAACCGGTCCCATGCCCCAGATAATTCCTCTTCCCCAATCTTTATATTAGTTCGGTTTAATGTTTGTCCGCATTTTCAATACAAATCTTGCAATCGATTCTTAAGTAACTTCTTATTGGGCTACAAACGTGAAACTTTACATATAGGTTCAGACACCGAGACAACGCAACAAAAGGGGAAAAATCCGTTAGGTGGGGCACGGATCGAAATAATTAGATGAAAATTTTAAAAATTTTGAATTTTGATATAGAAATGCTTAAAATTTTCTTATTTTGTATTTATTTGTTACTCTTTCCAAAATACTTTTCATACCATAAGTCGAACAAAAATGAGAATGAGTTCAGAATAGAACCATATCTGTATTATTGCGCAACCTTATAACACTATTAACCACACAAAGCAAACAACAACAGCATTTCACGTGTACAGCTGGGTATGTAATGTTCGGTTTCACCCGAACTTAGACTTTCTTGTTTGAACTATATTTGTGTAATTGTACCTTGTACTTTGATGTCTAACCAAGTGAAACTAAATTCAATAAAATACAATAAAATAAAGTTATATAAAAAAGCGTTTTAAACGCTACGTTAACTAAATGCATGTGCACCTATTTTGATAAATATCAATTAAATTATATAGCTGTAAGAAAAAGTAAAATGTGAACCATCATTTAGCACATTTTTATTATGTTCAGTTATTTCATAAAAATTCACAAACGCACACACACTCAAACACATCTATGCACATTAACCTGGGTCGATTTGTATGGACGAAAGTTAACCTATATCGCGCCATCGATTTTTCGATAGGATTTGGGCTCAGGAAAAAAAATAATAATTTTTGAGCCTGCAAACAAAAAAAATCGATTTTGGACCAAAATTCTTCTAAATCTCCATAAAAGAATTTTTTTTTCAAAAAACTGCATTTCCAATTTTGCATTTGCCAATTGACACGAAAAAATGCATAAAAAATGATTTGGAGCCTTGAAAATGAAAAATGCATAAAAAATCATTGAAATTTTGCAGGCTCAAAAATTATTATTTTTTGGGTATGCGTAGTGGAACTTTTTTTCCTGAGCCCAAATGCTATCGAAAAATCGATGGCGCGATATATTTTAATAAATCGACCCAGTCTAATACACATACCTGCATGCTATTGTAGTTATTTGGCAAATTTAATTTTACAGGCGAATAAGCCAAATTACTAAAGCGACGAGTATTTGTGCGCGCATAGCGGCTTTTATTGTAAATGGATCAATTAAAGTGTCAGTGCTGCGCTATAAACGGCAAATTAATTAGCAAAATACACAGACAAAGGTAAAAACTATACATTGGCAAGCAGGAAAACACACACAGCCATAGATAGATTGGTGTATATTAGATGCATGTATGTAACTGCGCATAAGCTATTGTATGCTAGCCCCTCAAAAAATGTGACTAGTCTAGGATGAGTGAGATGAATAGCAAAGCAATATGCGAATATTGCCAGTTTTAATCTCTTTATATGCGTTAGAGTGGCCCCTTTTGCTTGAGCATGTCCTCTGAATCGTTTATTATTAAAAGGGAACGTGCCCTCATATTTAAATTTTTCAGGAGACACAAAAAACGCTGTAAATCTATTCTAGATATTTATTTTCAGTTATTGTAAATGGTAGGTTTTAGGTTTTTTAAATAATTCCGATCGTTTTTTGTGAGTTTTTGAGCATTTTAGCCTGTGGACATGTGCACCTTTAATACAAGTAATTTATTATAAAAAATGTCAATATAATTTTATTTCCTAAAAAAATACGTGTTTTTGAAGTTGAAAATGTTAAATCAAAGAAGCAGAATGGTAGAACTAGTTTTCATAATCTGAGTCAGATGACCTGGTTGAAGTTGGCGACGTCATATAATGTCGTAAAATTCCTTATTTACTTAATAACTATCAGATAGAGATCTGGAAAATATTGTTTTATGGCCGCGGACTGGCAAAATATAAGTGGAGATACCGCATAACTAAAGAGGGTTGAAGAACAGGATAAACCAACATCACATACCAACGTCTTGAGCCCAGTTCTTACACAGATACAAATTGTCGGCAACACGATTGGTGGGCGAGATCCCGATGAAGCAAGGTAATCGATACGAAGTTGTCCGTAGTCGTCTCCCTTTCGAAGCGCTCTCGGACTGCAATAGGGCGAAAAGAAACTTGTTTGACGGCCATTTGTATCTGTGTCTGAACTGTGACTCTTAGTTCGTGACTAAGAAATTTACCACGTTGTAAGAAAACTGTTCCATACAAAGCGGTATGGTGAAACCCTTCTCTCTTACTCGCGAACTAAAGGCACAAGAGTTAGCACGAGGGTAAGCGATGAGCATTCCTGATTTAAATTTTTTTTGCCATAATGTATTTATTAATAAAAGGGCACAAGTACAGGACATGAACGCTTTTAAAAATAAACTCAAAATTCCATCGCCTTAAAATTGAAAGAATAAATGTGGAAATGTCACGTTTCGTAAAAAAAAAGGTGCTAAGCAAAAGAATGCATGCATTCAATATGTACATTTTTGCCCAAGTGCGGATATGCGCCCTTTTAATAATAAACGATTCAATTGTACCTGTTTATGCCTGAACGGGTCCTCTTTATACGCTTATTGGTACTATCGGACAGACTTTTTTTCTAGCCTTCTCTATACCCTTACGGGTACTGTTCGACACGTACTCTTCGTACATCTACTGGCACTGTTGGACAAGTATTTTTTTGTGTCCCCTTTGGCTACTGTCGCACAAGTCCTCTTTCTGCTCGTAAGGGAACTCTTAACGATTTTATAATGTTTTTAAACTCAATATTTTAACTTTTTTTCATATTAGTATTGTAGAAAAGTAAAAATAAAAGAAATACTACGTTATAGAACATATGGTACTAATATTTTAGGCTCGGCACAGGGTTCCACATTATTCTCAACTAATTCGTTTCAATTCCATTTTTATTTTACTCACTTCGTTGCCGCTATTCCTTGTTTCTTAAAATTGGCTACATAAATTTCCAACTAACTTATCCTAACTGCGCCCAAGAGGGACTAGAGTGGTTCAATTATACTCCAATTTGAATAAAGAGTTCAATCGCAGACCACTCTCTTTGGGGATTAATCGCACGATTTTTTCCAGGGGGGCTTAACTGTTATTACACACATACACACTAACACTTATACTTAAATATATTTCTCTTTGCTAAATGTTATAAATTTCTCTGTTCATACATACCATTTCGTATGTATATGTATGGATGTATGTATTCAGTACTACTTCGTGCAATGTGCTGCTCAAACCACACACACTTGAACACCTGCATGTGTGACTCGTATTGTACTCGACGTGGTTTATTTAATTATATTCATTAAACTTAATAGGATTGTGCTCTTGACCAAAATGATTATTTTATTTGTTAAATATTGCTTAATTTAGTTGAAACATTTTATAAATCGTATCAGCGTGGCTATGTATTTGTTAACTAATTGTTATTGTGTGGTATTTTAACGGTATAGAAATAGCAGTTGATTTAGTTTTCAAATATTTTATAACAATCACGTTGCTGGAATTTGAAAAGTAAATATTCAACACATACAGTGGAAGTAAAAAAAAAGCAGTAAGCAAAAGAGGAGGGGAAAGTGAGAACAGTAGGAGTGAGCCCAATAGTGATTCTATGTATGGACAAGAGCGGTAGCCGAAGAGAAATCAATTGAAGTGTTAAGAGGTGAAAGGGGGCACGGTGGGGAAAAATAGTAGGCAAAAGGAAAGGAGGGAAAAGGAACACATACAGGACAATGATGAGTTCGAGAAGCGGATGGTGGGCATAGCTAGAAAGAGGGGAGGGAAAACGAGGAGTACGAAGAGGGAGAATAGAAATAGAGGGAACGGAAGATCTTGGGTAGTAGGGAAAAGGGAGAGACGAAAAAGTGGAAGAGGAAGAAGAAAAAAAATAAAGGCGAGGGGTAAACATAAATGATAAGAGGCAGAAAATGAGACGGTTCAAGAAGAAGATGAAGGAGAGGAAGAAGAAAAAAGGGGGAAACGAAGAGGACAATTTATAGGAAAAGAGAGGGGGAATGGAAGAAAATGGGAAAGCGAAACAGGAAACTGCAAAAGCTAGAGAAAAGAAAAAACCCGGGTAAAAGGCGAAGAGGACGAAGTAAAAAAGATGAAGAGAGCGTAGGAGAGGAAAAGGCGGAAATAGAGTTGGAGGGAGAGGGAAAATGTAGGGAAGATGGATATATAGAAGAAGAAGAGGAAGTGAAAGAAAAAGAGAAAATTAACGAAAAGGAAAGAGGGGAAGGGAAACAGGAAACTGAAAAAGTGAGAGAGAAAAAAGAAAAAATAGAGAAAAGCAGTGAGATGGGCGGAGAGGAGAGAATAGGAGGAAAAAGGGAAAGGAAATAGAGTATAGAGTAATGGGAAGTATGGGGAAGATGGAGAGAAAAAAGAAAAAGAGGAAGGCAATGGAAAAAAACAAAAAAAGAGGGTAAAGATGGGAGGTGGGGTAAAAATCAAGGGACGACGAAAGAGAAAGGAGAGGGCTAGACACAAGTGATAGCGGGTCACAAAAGAGACGGTTTAAGAGTAAAGTGGAAAGTAGAAAAGTGAAAAAAATAAAAATAGGTACATTTAACGGAAATGGGGAATTACAACAGGCAACCAAAAAAGCGAGAGAGAAGGGGTGGAAAAGCAGGGAGCAGGGTCGATGAAGAGGAGTGGAAATTAAAAGAAAAAAGAAAAGGAGAAAAATGATCTATGAAGAGAGAGAGGGGAAAGGCGGAAAGAAAGCTGGAGAGAACAAGGGGGCAGGAAGAAAAGATGGTGAAGGAGAAAGAATAAGAGTGAGAAAAGATAAATGGGCAGCAGTAAGGGTAAAACGAAGAATAAACTAATAGAAGAGAAAGTGGTAGACTTTTAGAGGTGGGTAGAAGTAAAAAGACCCCTAGGACTCACAGTTTTGGCTTTCTTCATAATTTTTATGTTTGGTTGAGTTGCAGTAGGTTTAGCCTATTTTGTGATAAATTATATGAAGAATAACGGCTATAACAAAAACTGTATCGCCTATGAATAAGGCAGATCACAGTCGAAGCGTTCGCAAAGCCAAAAAGAGGTAACTACAAAAAGCCAAAGAGGCTCCAAAGTAAAGAAGTCTTTGGTCGTTCTAATTGGCTTCTTAGTCACAGCAAACTCTGAGGTCATATGTCCACCAAAAGTTCAAGACCTGTAGTGAGTAAGAGGCTTAATCACCCTTCAGCAGGGCACTTTGGTAACGAACATTGAAATGGCTTAAATGCAATAAGCGCTATTGTAAAAGTGCTCAGCTCCTTGTGACTGCCCTCGTTAATTTTGGTTTGGAGACGAACTGGGTTCGCAGCTGTGCCAGAGTAATTTTCATTCCTTTGGCTTGCTTAAAAAACCTATGACAACCGGATTAACGAATATGTCTTAGCTAGGATGGAAATAGTCCTTGAAAGAAGATAGAGAACGCTAATTGGTCACGTTGTAGTGAAAAGTTCTCAAGCTAAACAGTTCCTAGTTGGCAAGAATGCCACTGCTGACTGAAAATTTAAAATTTAAACACCATTACCTTGAACTAGTTGCGCTGGCATTGTGAAGGTAATTTATGAAAACTTTTCATTGTTATTATTTCCTTTCTCCCCATGCCTTTTGACTTATTTCAAAAATGAAACGAGGACGCTCTTGGTCAAACAGATGTGTTTGTGGCCTGTTTATGTGTGTAGCTTTATTATGAAAAATTTTTTATGATGGCCAAATAATAAAGAAGTATGTACTTTTGGGCAGGGCTCCAGAATAACAGTTACCTAAGAACTAACATTGTTTTTCGCTGAGTTATTTTTTATTAAAACTCTTCTTCCCAGATAGCAACTTTTTAAAACGAAGGTTAGGATGAGGTAGAAGGAGATGGAATACTGGCGTTTCCAAACAAAAATATTGGGTAGATAAGGATATAAAACAGAGCGGGGTAGAAAGTCCTACCGCAATGCGCTGCATTATTAAGAACTGCGCAGCGTCTGGAAGGCGTGGTAAGTCGAGCCAACCATGACAGCACTCGTGGAAAATACTTCGCTTATAGAAATTCGCTGCGAGTTGCTCTTAGTAGCGCAATCGATTTGAGAAGGACAAGGCCTTCCATCGTAAGAAGAGCCAACCATGGATAAAAGGTAACCAGCTTGTTTTTTCGAGGCAAGAAAGAGAGGCCACAAGAACCCAGCTGTGAGATAGAAAGTCGCTTGGTAAGATATGTACATCTGGAGCTGTACCCCGAGAACTAAAAAGGCTCATTAGCTGAAGCCAATACGAAGTAACGCTCTGACAGTGATCTTCGCCAAGAAGATAAATGACGTGACGCTGCACTCTCCGACTCTGGCGCCAATTGATTGCAGCATTTACTTTTAGGAGTACAAGGAGTAAACTACATCTATTTTTCGTTGTTGTGGGTTGGTTTTAGTTATTGATATTAGAGAAAAATTGTAAAGATTACAAACGGCGATGGTTACGAGGACATGTTTCTGAATTTCACTCCTTCACCAACTAGCTTTTCGGGAGCTGAGCATTGAACTCGAATCTCCAACATCCATATCAGTGCAAAGGCAGATGCCTTTAGCTACTCAGCCATATGAATGTCCCGTTGCTCGCTGTACAATTGGTCTCTAAGAATTACCTTTTAGTTTCTATTCCATTGTATAAAGCAATATGAGCAAAGCTCGCTAATTAAATACATATGATAAAATTGGTTTTAGTTGAAATATAGCAAACCTTAGAAGATCGTTTGCTAATCTCTACGATACCAAAGACCACGTATGTATAAAATGTGTGATGAAGTCGAAGGAGCGCTGTTCCTAAGGCAGCGTAAGAACCCCAAAACTCCAGCTCGGGAATTGATAGTTGCTCGGGCGAGTCTATGACCATGGGGAAGGATCAGCCCTACATCCTACTAATTTACCAGCGCGTGCGAGCTATGGTGCGCAGTATTCTGTGCCTCAGAAAAAAAGTCCAAAGGATAACAACCCTAATACATTAAAATAATGTAATATAGTTGTAAAATTGGATCCCCGTATATATGGGTACATAAGGCAATGCTGGGAGCTGGTAAAGGAGGGCGCAATCCTTGCAGCGTATACTGTAGATTTCCGATCAGGAAATTTAAGATAAAAACGAGAAAAAACCTTCACATTACCTAACTTCTCTGGCCACCCTTGGTCTGCTCATTTACAATTTGGTCCCAAGTAAGATACGAGAAATGTTGGGTGGATAATATTTCTTGCAGGGTGGCGAGATCCTTCCAGCCGGAACTGAATCTAGCGCAGTATTCTCAGATTATTCCATCGATAATGAGGTAGAATCCTCAGTTACTTCATGCTAGATAGTACCACAAAAAAGTTGTGTGCTGACCAAACTAGTTTTCTCCATACCGTCTATCTATATGAGGTCTCAACGAAGCCGCCAGTTCAACCTGAGTTAATTAAGTCGAACTAGGATATTTGTACTCATATATTCATAAGTTTTAACAATTTTTGTCCCCATACTGTCCCGAAAAGCGCAGATTAGTCTAACTCTTTTGAGAACGGCTTCGAGTCCAGGTCGGAGCAACAATTTTTGTATTATTATTTGAAACTTTCTCCTGTTACAATATTCATTTATCGGGTGACTTTTAGATCATAATCATCGCCTTTGCGATTTGGCATTTTTTTTTGCCATTAGAGAGCACCAAGGAAGGTTGTCTTTCTCCACCTGCCTCTTCCAACTAAGTGCAGGCCTTTTCCCTTCCTCTGCTTCCAAACTGTGTTAACGACTGAAGCATGTACTTTCTTGACCCGAGTGTCCTCATTCATTCGCATAACATAACCTAGTCAGTGACACTCGCCATCGGCATAACGGATAGGACCGTAAATATTGCGGAGAGCTTTTCTGTCAAGCATTTCAAGAGCCATCTCATATTCTTTCGACAACGTTCATGATTTCGAGCCATACATCCGGACCGGTATGATAAGACACTTGTAGGTAGAGCTTGATTTTTGTTAATCGATAGAGGACTTTACTTTTCAAATGCTTACTTAGTCCTAAGAAGCACTTGTTGGCAAGATTCCAAGCTTCCTCAGCAAGTCTTATAGTTATATTTTCATAAGAAACATATTTATTTTTTTCTCTCCTTAAATGAGATTTATGTTTTAATCCTCTCTATATCAGTTTCTCTCTGAGAGATACTTTAAATTTTCCATTAAAAGTCTTAACTGAGCGAAACGTTAACCAATTTTTTAATAATAACAGTTATTTGTTGCCCCAAAAATTTGTGTCACCTTATACAACAGTTATTTTGAAATCTCTTAATTTGTTAAAACTTTTCGCGCGCACAGCTTCTAAACAAATGTCACATTTTCCACATCGTTGCCGATGCTTTCTGCATATGAAAACAGATTCGAGTTTTGCTTTAAGCTTACAATTTTTTCTTTCTTGTTTCACTTTTTTTCATTCTCTTTCTAAATCTTTTCTTACATAAAAAAGAAAACTGTTGCTATTGTAAGGCTGATTATTGTCAAAACGTGACTGCAAGAAAAAATTCGCAATACACAAAGCCGAAGGAAACAACAACTTAGCTTTTTGTGGTAAACTTTTTAACCACAACAACAAATGCGACAGCTGCCTAATGCTCTAGCTTTAAGTGCGTGTGTGTGCCTAACTATGTAAGTAGAAGAAATGGAAATATTTTAAAGTGAAGTAGTAGCGGGCTATTCAAAAATTCAAATGTAAACTTATTCTTGTATTTTATAACAAGACAACATTACACTCATATGCATAGTTATGTGTATGTGTGTGTATTATATAGGCAAGCCAGTGAATGCATAATCTGTATACAAACTACGTAAAGCTTCCGTAAGACAAAAGAAAACTGTGGACATTCATGTTTTGATGTTTGTTGATATGTTTTTCATATCATTGTCTGGTCATTAAGCTGACATTGAGTCAAAGCCAAAAGCTTGCAATTTTACGTTCCTCAAATATATAAGCAAACGTTACACTGTGCAACTAATATTTGAAATATTTTCTTTCTGGAAATCTTTTTAGCTTACCCCTTACGACGATGCTTTACTACTATGGACGTATGGTCTGCCCCGAGGCACTGAGCATCGTTGCAGTTGTTAACGTTATGTGCTTTGCCACAAGTTCTACAGGCGGAATGTGCAGAATGGCATACAGCGCAGCCTTTGTGGTAGTTTTCAGGGCTTTCGTAATGCTAAGCATTACTAGCCTGCTTACCCACTCTAATTTTTTGAGGTAGGTTCTATTTTGTGTGGCTGTCCAACAAACAAGGACTACATAGTAAAGGATAGGCTTTACAATCGCTGTAAATACCCAACGAGAGATAGAGGGTCAAGCTCCTCATGGAACTTGGGGTTGGGGAGGGAGGGATGGCCTGAAGGTTAATGTGGCCATATAAATCGTTCCCGAGATGGTCGGGCTAGTATAGTGTTAACTACTTTGTACTCTTTACTTTAATTTTTAAATAATTTTTATTGAGTTTTCGTTTTAACTTAAAATATTAAATTCATCAATAATATCTTTTAAAAAAATAAAGTTTTAAAAATATTAATCAAAATTAAAAAGAAAATTATTATTTCTAAATGGAGTAAATATAGTGTTAACTACTTTGTACTCTTACTTTAATTTTTAAAATAATTTTTATTGAGTTTTCGTGTTAACTTAAAATTTTTGAATAACTTCAAAAAAAGAAAATTCTAATTAGTATGAAAATATCTGAACTCAAAAATAAACAGAATATAAATTTTAAAAAATAAATATTTAAATATTTGGTTAACTACCAAATATATTGATTGCGTTTTTTTGACGTGATGACAATTAAATACATCGTTGTTGCTGTCTATGCAATGGCTTTGTTATGCAATGGCTTTGTAATTAGTGAAGAGGACGTTGAAGGTTACGAGTGATTCCAACAAATGGTATACAAAATGACGATGTTTCGTTGAGTATTAAAATACTTCGATATATGAATGAATTGTAGGGAGGAATTAGCGGTATTATCTTAATGAATTTTAAGTTTAATATATACGACAGCAAATGATGTGCGTTAATCTAATTCAAACATTTTCGCATATTCTTTCAGTTCTTCATGTTGATTTAAATATCAGATAGGACGTGAAAATATAATGTCAATGGGTCAGCGGTTCTTTAAAATTATTTTAAGCTTCTTAGTTTTGTTACTAATAAACACGATTTTCGTTTAGGTACACAATTTCTTGGTCTCTTTTATTAAAATTAAGTGGCAGTTTAATTTAAGTTCATTGAGGTTTGCATTGAATAATTCTTATAGATATTAAATCTGCTTTATTTTATTTTTTAGTATATTAATTTACAAATCACATACATATTTGTTTGTTAGAGCTTTGTTAGTGGTGAGGGTTTTTGTCATAGCACTGATGTATTGTGATGATGGTGTTTTTACTTAACCCATCAGACGTAATATATATGTACATCCAATTAAATTATATCTTCTGAAGTTGGTTCAGGTAACTAAAACAAATTTACTTTGATAGCACGTCACTTAGTTGCACTTTTATTTGCGGTATTTTATTGGTTAGTTTTGCGATACGTAAAGCGTCACATTCAGTGATTGTATCACATAGAGAATTATATAAAAATTTAGGTCCGTTGGTAGAATCGCCTATATTTAAATATTTATTTTTAAAAATTTATATTTTGTTTATTTTTGAGTTCAGATATTTTCATACTAATTAGAATTTTCTTTTTTGAAGTTATTCAAAAATTTTAAGTTAACACGAAAACTCAATAAAAATTATTTTAAAAATTAAAGTAAAGAGTACAAAGTAGTTAACACTATAGCTAGCACCTTAATGGTGATGTGTTACCGGAGCATATCGGATCTGTATCCGACAAAGGACCATCACATCGATAACACTCCGCAAAGCCTTCGGGGAGCGACCTTATCGCTACACACAACATACAGCGTGCACCTGTCTATTGATTTCGTGGCCTCATACAACCCCCTTGTGGAGTAATCCTGCACTTTAACTTACAGCCTATCCATCTGGTTTTGGCTGAATTTATTTCATGGTAGTTAAGACCATCCATGATCGTCTGGATGATACAGTGTAGATACACAAAACTCCTAATAATTTTTCCTGTTTCCCAGTGCAATAAAAGCTTATATGCACGAACACTGGCACACATTTGCATATACATTTAGGCATAAATATCAGCACACAGGTGTATTGAATTTGCATTATGTCCGAGATTTCATAAAACCAGCTACCACTCTCCCTTCACGCTTTGTTGTGCTTTATACATATATCCCTATAAGCCCCGTGAGTATATTTTAACTTTGTACACGTTATAGATGTATGTCAATGTAAAGACATTTTTTATATTTACATTTCTTACAAATACATACACACTTATGCACAAATGAATGTCCCGTTTGTTTAAGGCCATCACATCAACTTGGTAGCAAAATCCTGCAAATATGGGGCAATTTAATAATCGCTTTTGTATGTGTGTAGATGTTTGTTTAATTTTTATATTGCCACTATATTTGCTGTACGTTTGTAAGTGTAAGCTTGCCCGTTCAATCTTGAACTAGTGACAGTGCTCCAGATGTTAAATGTCTTTTTTTTCTGCGCTTCTTGTGGTTTCACTTTAGCCATTCATCGCATGCTTCTTTAGTTTTTTGTGTGCTTGATTTCACTTTTATCTCCCACAACATAAACGGTTCTGCCTTTACAGTTTCCTGTTGTGCCATCTTCTGTGACAGTTTGACCTTTTTTTAAATATTTTATTTAATCGTTAAAAAGGCATTGATATGTACGACAGCGTGTGATTGCAAGGCAAGTAAGTACAGTTGCGGTCAAAATCTTATTAGTGCTTATGGCTCATTTATTCAAGTGACCAAGTTTTCCAATTTATACGAAATTTTAGTTGCAGCGCCTTTTTATAATTTGAACAGAGCGCCCTCATAAGGAAAAATTTATTGCTGATGGACTTATGAGAAATTGCACAATATTTTAACGAATTTTTGGGGGTTCCTGATAATTGCGCCTTCTGCCAACGTGCGAATCGCTGAACTGTCAAAAAATAACTCCGATATTCAGTATTGCAAAATGGTCTTTATTTGGACTACTTTGGTAGTAGTACTTCACAAATTCAATTATACTTCACTACTAGCGTGTTTAAATAAAACTTATTAGTTATTTCTCTCTGTTGTCTCGTTCGCATATTTCCCCTAAGGTCTAGACTTTTCACGATGTTGCCTTCCGGAACAGTTGTATCTCATACTTGGTTATTTAGCTATATGCGTGGGTATGTGTGAGTAAAAACTTCTGCTCTTAGCTGTTAACTCTATATACGTGTATGTGAAATATCTCTTCGCTTCGAGTTGCTGATTATGTTTGTGCAATATTCTTCGTTGTCTTGTACATAAGTGTTGCTGCTTGCTTTAATTTGTACATGTACATAAGTGTGACTGCTTACTTTAATGTGTACATGTCATAAGTGTGGCTGCTTGCTTTATTGTTGTTGTGCATTTATTTAGTAGCAGCATAGTGGTGTTAATATTAGCCACAATATCATTGGGTGCTCATCAACAATGGTACGTAATGCCATCAAGTACCAACCAAGTGGCAAAAAAGGGTGCAGAAAGTCTGCAATGTCGGTAAGAGGAGTTGAGTCCGTCGTGATATACTCTAAGCAGTTTCCATTGCAGCTGCTACTGAGATTGAAGATGCCTTAAAACTGTCTTCAAGTGTTGAGACTCTTGGTCGGCGTTTGCGTGAGCAACACCAAAATTCCAACATTCGATAACGCTAAAACACCGTCGCTTAAAATATCTAAAACAGTATCAAGTGCGCAGAAAAGTATGTAACAAGTATGGCTGGCGCTTCCGTTGATATACTCAGGGACATCATGCTGTTATATCCCAACAAACACTGAAGTTATATAAAAGATTAGAGGAAGATTAGATAACTACCTCGGTTATCGAATATCTAATGTTAGAGGACGACTCGAGAAACACTGGAGAAATATAGCGTTCTCAAACATTATGGGAATCAAAGATCAAATCGAGAAAAATCAAAGTTATCCAACCGAACTCTAATTCTTTTCTCTAATGAGTTTCTTATGTGCAGTGAATTTGCAATAGTTCTCTAATCATTATCGACTCCATTTCTAGTGTAGTTCTCTAATAATTTTATCGATTTCGCATTACACCTCTTATCTAACGTGCCTACATACAAATTCCTAAAATGTTTTATGCGATGCCATAGATGAAATGCCACTTGATTGGACGCTCCAGCAAGGCAGCGACCCGAGACATACGAATAAATTAGATGAAAGATGGTTTGAGGAATGCCAGATCAACGTGATGGAATAGCGGCCACTGTCACCAGACATAAACCCCACTGAAAATTTGTGGGTTGATGTCAAGGAGGCAGTAGCTGAATGCAAGCAAACATCGAATACGAAACTATTGGAAGCTGTAAAAAGCGCATGAGTGTCTTTTTCGATTGAAAGATTCAAGAACTTCTTCTTCTCTCGACGCCACGTCGTTGTGCTGCAGTTCTAAGGAATAAGGGTCATGAAAACTAAATACTCATTGAAATAGTAGCCAACACCCAATGTAAAAAAATAACCAAAACACCATTATGATAAAGTTATGTCAAAATTTTACTTACAAGTTTTAACCGCTTAAAATTCGTTATAGTTTTTTTTTGTTTTACGATTTGTTTTGTTAGATATTTGGGCTATAAGAGGGAAAAATAATTTTTTTTTATAAAATCGATTATAGGTACTTTTTTAATCCATTTTATTTTACATATGTCCACTACTAACATTTTGAACGCAGCTGTACATACAATCATTATCCGGCATAGCAATCTCAGCAGAATGTCACTCATACGCCCTGTATTCCCTTTTCAGTGCCGCACAGCTGTGCTGCGCTTGTCGTTTTTCATGCTTTTGCTGCTTTATGGCCTTTTTTATGAGTGAATTAAATTTTTATGTTTTTTGTGTTTGCTTATAGTGTTTTTTACTTTTTTTCTCTTACTAAAACATCAGTTTATATTTTGAGTTTTATTGCTTTATTTCCACTTGTTGTTCTTTTTGCTCATAATTTTCTTCTGTTGGTTTTTTGCTTCGCTTAAATTTTTAAATGTTATCAAAATATTTGATGTCTTTATTTCATCCTTATTATGATGAGTAGTTTTCGTTTTTTAGCCCTAAGCATAATGGTCGTATGACTTGCTTGTGCAGTCTGTGGTATGACCTAATGTGGACGCTGCTACAGACATTAGAAAAATAAAGTCATAAGTCAATGCTTTCAAGAAATTTGTTTGCCAGTTTTGGTGTTAGCAGACTAGATGGCACAGATAGCGCCAGCAAAGGATATACTATGGTTCAAGGGAACTTAATTACCTAAATTTAAAGATTTTTCGGTTTTAAATTTTAGTTTTCAGTTTCTGTTATTGACATTCGAGAAAAATTACAAAGTTACAAAAGGCGATGGTTGGTAGGACATGTTTCTGAATTTCACTTCTTCATCAGCTAGCTTCTCGGGAGCTGAGTATTGAACTCGAAATCTCCAACATTCATAGTTTATACTGGTGCAAAGGCAGATTCCTTTATCCACTCAGCCATATGAATGCCCGCTGCTCGGTTTGCAATTGGTCTCTAAGTTTTGCCTTTTTGTTGTCATTCCTTTATTCACCATTTAGGTACATACTTATTCTATATGCTTTTAAATCCTACTTGTGTGGAATAATTATAGGCGCGCTCAAAGAGCTTAATAACATTGGGTTTATAGCATTGCTTTTATAAGCAGTACTTCAGCTGTTCACTATTATCTCAATATTATTATCTGTATTTAATAAGCGAGACATTGCTTTATTTCAGTTCCTCTTTCAGTGTTGTAAACCCTTTACGTTTTGGTTTAATGTATGGGGCTTGACTTCGTTGCTTAAATTACTTTGATTAACTCTTGGTTTTGAGCTTCACTTCGCTTCGAAATGTTTTTGTGTTCCTTCTTGTTATTTACGTTACAATTTTGTTTTTTAACGTTTTTTGAGTTATTTTTATTTCACTCAGCTTTGGCTTCCATTCGTCTCGTTCAGTTTCCATTTTTGCTCGATTCTCCCAAAATTCGACTTCCGCTATTGTTCTATTCCGTTTCGTTCTTTAAAACTATTTCGTTTTCATCCTGTTCCAATTTTCATTACATTCAAAACAGCTTTCGTTGCGCTTCAGTTTCGGAATTTGTTCGATTTTCCAAAATCAGTTGGTATTCGTTTCGCGTTCGAATTTAATTCGTTCTCAAGAATTGCTTCAGTGTCGCTCCTGTTCGATTTAAATTCAAAATGTTTTTATCCTCGTGTCAGTGTCGGTTTCGTTTTAAGTTTCGTTTTTTTCTTATTTTGGTGTTAGTTTTTACCGTATTCTTTAAAACCATTTCGCCCTTGTTTCCAATTCGGTTTCATTTTCGTTCCTTAAGTTATTTAAGTTTTGTTTTTGTACGCTTTTCCATTTAGGCTTAGTTCCGTTTGTTCTATGAAGTTATTTTGTTTTCATCGTATTTCTATTTCGATATAATTTGTCTTTCGTCTCGAGCTCGAACTGCTTTTAATTCTTTAAACTTATTTTCGTTTCTTTACTGTTCAATTTTCGTCTCTTCTTCAAAACTTATTCGGCCTCGTTCTCTTTTTGATTTCGATTTTCGACCTTTTTAGGTGCTGAATTTCGTCCGTTTTTAAAACTAGTTCGGCTTCGTTGCAGTTTCGCTCCTTTATTTTTTGTTTCATTACGTTTTGGTTTTTATGCGTTGTATCCCATTTTTTTGGTTTTGTTTCGCTTTAAACTTTGGATTTGTTCGTCAAAATTTTTCCATTCCACGCAGTTCTGGTTTTTCTTCGATCTACCAAAACTATTTGGTTTTCATTTCGGGTTTCGTTGCGTTTAGTTATTCAGAATTATTTCGTTCCGTTTCGAATTTGATTTGCCTTCCTCAAAATTATTTCCGTTTCATTTCTGTTTCGGCGTTTGTTAGATTTTCCAAAATTGGTTGGTTTTCATTTCGCGTTAGAATTTCGTTTTTAGTTTGCGAGAACTTTTTCAGTACCATTCCTATTTCACTTTCATTTAATGCATCAACATTTTTTCTGTCTCGTTCCGGTTTCGCTCCGGTTTCTCTTTCGAGTTTGGGCGGTGTTGGTTTTTGATTAAATCTTTTAAACTCCTTTGGCTACGTTCCAAATTCGGGTTTCTTCTGTTGTTGTTGTAGCGATTAGGTTACTCCCCGAAGGCTTTGGGGAGTGTTATCGATGTGATGGTCCTTTGTCGGATACAGATCCGATACCCTCCGGTAACACAGCACCATTAAGGTGCTGACCCGACCATCTCGGGAACGATTTATATGGCCACATTGAACCTTCAGGCCATCCCTCCCTCCCCATCCCCAAGTTCCATGAGGAGCTTGGGGTCGCCAGAGCCTCGTCTGTTAGTGAAACGGGATTCGCCGCTCGAAGGTGAGGTTGACAATTGGGTTGGAGAAGCTATATGTTGCGCTACACAACCCCTTGAATCCCTCGGGTTTCTTCTCGTTGTATACATTTAAGAATACGAGGCAAAAAGAAAAATTTCTATTTAAAAATATGACCATAAATTCTCAGAGCTGATTTCTTGTTACCATGCCATAGCACGTACCTCAACATAATTGGCACGTATTTTTCTCGTTCCTGTTTGTTCCGTTCATCAATATTTTGTTTCGTTCGGTTATAGTTTCTGGTTTTGTTCAATTTTCCGGAACTACTTGGCTTTCGTTTGCGGTTTTAATTCCGTTTTGTTCTTTAAAGTTATTGTTTACCCTGTTTCAATTTTGATTTTCCTTCTTCAAAATCTTCAAAATGATTTTTGTTTCGTTCCGATTACGGCTTTAGTTCCATCTTCAAAACTATCTCCGTTTGGTTTGGGTTTCGCTTTTAAAATTTTCTCCTTTTGGGTCCTTGCTCGATTTTTTAAAACTATTTCGGGTTCGGTTCTTCGAACTATTTCGGGGTTGCTTAGTTCGGCTTTGGTTACTTTACTCAAATTCGTTTCAGGTTGGGTTTTATTTTCGCTCCTCAAACTATTACGGGTTTGTTAATTTCGAGTTTGGTTTCTTTACTTGATTTAGGTTTCTTTACTAAAATTTTTATTATCATTTTCTTTTTTTTTGGTTATTCAAAATTTTTCGCTTCCTTATTTTTCGGGTTTTTTTTTCAAAATTTTAGGACGAATTTTTTCTTCAAAATTATTTAGGTTTCGAACTGTTTCGGTTTTTGTGGGATTCTTCGTAGTTACGCCGAGAATATGGCATTTGCCTCCATACTGTATGGCTTAAAATTTTGCCGGACAGCGCTCACTTAACAATGCATACTTTTAGGATAAGTTACATTCCATTAGTATGATTCCTCTATGAAACTTATCAAATACCGGTTTCCACAATACTCGAAGCCTAATTCTATAAAATGTACTGCAAAAATTTCAACAAAGACTAGTTTCCAGCTCTGTAATAAATTGAAATACTTAAATTATTTAAGTTTAATTCACTGCAGGGCTGACAAAACTTCATTGGAGATTTATGTACGAATATGCAGCTGAAAAAATTTCTTGGTAAAATTATACCTAAACAAAGAAAACATAAAACTTCTAGCATCCATAAATATTTTATCAATAATCATTGTTTGCCCATAAACAAACATGTTTATGAAAAACGTGACTAAAATAAAAATACAAAGAACATCTAAAATTCTTGATGTATACATTTAAGAATACGAGGCAAAAAGAAAATTTTCTATTTAAAAATATGACCATAAATTCGCAGAGCTCTTATGATTTCTTGTTACCATGCCATAGCACGTACCTCAACATAATTGGCACGTATTTTTTATTGAACTTGGTAAATTTAGATTTACAAAGAGAACTGCAGCAACAGGCGTCATTCGTGGAAATAATTTGTTAATTTATTTCGAAATAAGGAAAAGCACACAAGCTATAAATATGAAGAAATGAACTCAGAAGTGTATGCTCATAAAATGCTTATTGTCGTTGTTTGTGCAAAGCTTAAGCGGTATTTAATAACGTGCTTCATTTCCTAATAAAACGATGTAGGCAAAGGCGCTTGTCGTGTTTTCTGAATAACTAAAACTTTTTTATTTTTATTACTACTGCGCTTAATTAAGACCTCAAATATTCTCGAAGCGCTCATTAGATAAGAGTCTGAAATATGTGCAAAATATGAGCCTCAAAGATATGATCTCATAGAAGTCCTCTATGACTCCAATTTGATAAAATTATGAGCAAATAAAGATAAAAATTGTTATTATATCCAAAGCTGCCGGAAGAGAAATTCAAACATTTTTATTCCATACATTATATTTTAAATAAATATTCAATTACAATTGACTTCATTTCAAACAGCGATGGAAAACCTCTGTTTTTGATGCCAATACTGCCGTCCTAAAAAAGAATGTGGGCATTACATTCTTACTGAAACCGACATATGTGTTAAACTGAACTTGTTTGTCAAAATGTGCTTTTTTTATGAAAATAAGTATTTTACACTAATTGAGATGTGATCTTTTTATTTACGCAAAAAAAAGTTCAAATCTGAATTCCTTGTACGAGAATTTGAGACCTCTGTAAATGACTTATCTTTGAAAAAAAAATTCAGATACCCACATTCTCTATTGGGACGGCAGAGTAGGTTGCATATATAACTTCTGTTCAGACTCATAATAAGTTATATTAAATAAGGCTCATATCGGTCGACTATAGCAAAAAGGAAAATACATTCAATAGGGACTCATAAATGAGCTCATAATGAGTGTAAACGATATGCACTAGGACTCCTAGGACTAGGATACCTTTAATTTGATACTCATATCGTACAAACAAATTCTAGGATCGCGCCTGGTCCACCTTTATGGCGATATCTTGAAACGGCGTCCACCTATAGAACTAAGGCCCACTCCCTTTTAAAATGTTCATTAACCCCTTTCATTTGATACCCATATCGTACAAACAAATTCTAGAGTCAACCCTGATCCACCTTTATGGCGATATCCCTAAATGGCGTCCACCTATAGAACTACACACACATGTCATACAAACACATTCCAGGGTTACCCTCGGTTCATTTTCCTACATGGTTATTTTCCCTTATGTTGCCACCATAGCTCTCAACTGAGTATGTAATGTTCGGTTACACCCGAACTTAACCTTCCTTACTTGTTTGTTTTGGAAACTAAAAATTTTGAAGATTATTTGACGTATGAGTTTGAGCAATCGCGCTTTTCGGAATTTGAGCGCTATATTTAGATCAGGAAAGTAGCATACAATAAGAAGTTGGGACGGTCACAAACACGGTTGCCACTTTAGGTCCATTTGGCCCAAAAATGGTCACTTTCAACCCCATTTGGTCAGCTGGTCCCTTTATTAAAATAATGAAACTAATTGGTTTTATGTTTGGTGACACTTTCCATATTTTTAACAAAGAAATCCTATGTAAAACTTGCAGGAGTATTGTGATGTTCCAGGAGTATTGTGCTGTTAAGGCACGCCGAATGCTTGAGAACTAAGTAGCTTGGCATAAGAAATATTTGACCTGTAAGTAAGGCAGGAATACTTCTTGAAAGCGGTCACTTTATAAATGAGTAAAGAATCGCGATTGAACAAATTTACTTTTATATTCAGATTTTGAAGGAAATGTAAAAAAAGATTTGATTTCGAAAGAAGTGTTTTGTGTTTTATTCTCGTAGGTACAGAACCCCATAAAATTCAATAACAACGCTGTTAACTAATTTCTAGTACCTACTAAAGGTAATCAGGTTCCGTTATTGCACAGTTGAAACTTTTAAGACGTTAGATTTTTAATCTCAAGCCGGGGCTAGATTCAGCAAATGAGAGTTTTTAAAAAATCACACTTACTAAATCTAGGCTTTGGTATGAAATTTCAACGTTCCGGGGAAAAGTGAGCATCCTTTATGATTTATTGAGTTTGCTCATAGTTCGGCTACACCAAAGCGCAAATTTTTGAGCCTTTTCTTACTAAAACCTAACTGCGCTATACATTTTATTTCTTTCCAATTAACAATATAATGCTGGAACTAAGAGCTTTGTCAACAAAACTACGTTCATAACGTATTAGTTAGTGAAGGCATAGACTTATCCTAGAAATTTGAAAATATAATACCTAAAAGTACTCGCTAAATTTATTAAAATTTTGTATAGGAAACCATGAAATTTTATATTTAACAACGACTACGACAATCAAATAAAACAAACATTTGGTCCTTTTTTCTTAGATTTGGTGCTTTTTTTCGATGAGTTTTGGTCCCAAATGAAAACATGGTGTGGCAACCGTGGTCACAAACCAGAAAATGTCAGTGCTACTCGAAAGAGTATACGTTCGGTTTTCAAAGGCCGCTTAAGGTCAAGTTTGACTTACTTTGACGCGCAAACTAAGATTTGTTGGCGAATATTTGCTGACACTAGACCCAAAAACCGAGTTTAAATTTATATCTTATTGAAAGTCAAAACTGGGTTGATTTTCGGTACCTCCTATTTGGTGATGAAATTAGGTCGTTGATGCTGCCATGAAAATGCAATAATCGAATTTTAAAGTTCTTAAATTGAAAAGAAAAGAAGAGAAAAAATATCTTCTATTCAACTGTCACTAAATTACTCAGCCCAAAAGCCAGCCACAAAAGAGCATTTCATGCAATGACTGTGTTGATACATACATGCACTCACACATACACATGCATTGTGCGTGTAACCGATAACAACACAAATTTTCACACCCACAAAGTCGCAAACTCGAAAACATAACCAACCACCCACACACAAACGATCATACAAACACCTACAAAGAAGCTAGCTAAAATTCCTATTACTTGATTTACGTGCGACTGTGGTTGCTGCAGTGCCAAAGGGAGGTAATCTATGCAATCTCCTTCTTATTATTCATGTCATTGTTTGTATGCGCAGTTGCGATTGACAAAGTTACCAGCATTTTGCCGCATTTTGCTTTTTATTCAAAACCTCACAAACAACGAAGCTTAGCATTTTGTGGTGACCAAACGAAGATGATTGCTAAGTTTAGTATTCCACTTGGTCTACGTAAAACATTGCAAACCCTGATAATGTGACAGAACTATGTATTGAAGCAGATTCGAATTTGTAAGAAAGGAACAAAAGTGATGTGGATAAGAGCGTATGAAAATCAAGTAATGTAAAATCGTTTAGGCGCAACCAAATAGACACATGAGATTTGGATCGTAATTTTTGGTTTGACCTTTTGAGCACGCATACATACGTACATATACGTAGACAAAAATTACACTGTGCAGCAGTCAAAGCACTAAAATTTTCTGTGCGGTTCATTTTGAAGTTAAGCTCGTTTGTCTCTATTAGTAACTTTTTTTTGCAATGCGTCATATTTGACTCACGAAAGTAATGCAATAAGTTTTTGAGTCACGTATAACTTCTACACCTAAAATTTTCTGTGTGGTTAATTTCGAAGGTAAGCTCGTTTGTTTCTTTTCGTAACTTTTTATTTTTCAATGAGTCACATTTGACCCATATGAGTACTTAAATACGTTTATAAGTCACTTGTAACTTTGAAACGAAGTTATTTTGCCCGTTAATGTGGGGAAATAATATGTAAGTAAATAAAAAATGGCGTTTAACTTATAAAAGTGGAAAATCAATAAAGGCGGAGAAACCTGAAAAATAGGATGTCCTAAAACATAATCCAGTTTGTTTTCAGTCTTCTCATCATTAGTTTCTGTGATTCTCTCATTAATCATTTCCAAAGTCCGTGCTTGAGCGCCAAGTGCGATGGCTTTTACTTTCGAGCTTAGTTACCTGAGTTCACAATTTTGAAATGAGAGATTCTTACCGCTTTTCTCCAAATACAGATGTAAAGTGGGCTGTTGGATTCGAAATTTTAAGCCTCTGTGAATGCAATGAAACGAGGATAGGGGAACGGATGCACTTAAAGAAAATTACATTGAGGCAAAGAATTTTACTTTTGGAGGTGAAAATTAAATATTAGTGCGATACTTAAGATGGATAATGAGGATGAGATGGAGATTGAAACATATTTTCAACTGAGAGCAAACGAAAACTGAAATTGAAACGGAAACTGGAACTTAGAGATTGCGGCTGGAACTGGGATCGAGATTGAAACTGAGATGGTAACTGAGTCTGAAATTGAGGTGTAGATTGAAACCGAGTTTGAGTTGGAGACAGAGGCTGAGATGGGAATGAGTGAATGCAAGACTGAGCGCGAAACTGAGCTTAAGATAAAGTTAAAAACTGTAACTGAGTATAAATTTTGAATTGTATGAAGATTAGATTGACACGTGGATTGATACCGAGTTCGAGTTGAAGAATGAGACTAAGGCGAAGATGAATGAATGTAAGACTGAAGCTGAAACTGACACTGAGGCGGGGAAAGAAACTGTAACCGAGCATACATTTGAAATTGAAACAGAGATGGAAGTAGGTAGGCTTGGAAAAAGAAAACTGGGCAGGTACTAGAACTAAGACTTCAACTGAGACATTAGGTAAGGTTGAGTGCTAGCCTTCTCGGCAGGGAAAGCTCACTTGGACAATACTGCTTACTCCCAATCAGCACTAGCGATCACTGTAGAATTTTCATCGAAATTTTCTAATGGAAAGGAAAACAATAGATCCAACAGCATGTTGAATGATAAAGAAGTTGCTATTTGAAGCATTTTTATCCGCAATACATACAAATAAGATGGTTTGTGTCTTGCGGGACCACTTTGTATACGGGGCATAGATCGCGTTTATCGAGGTTGAGGAAGACTGATGTGAATCTCCTTGAAAAGTCTTATTTCGCTTTTTCAATGTTTGTAAATCCAGATCTGACAACAGTTCTCATTAGGCGTGACAACAGTGTCGGTGCGCTGAAGGTTGCGTATAAATAAAAAAAAGTGTATATATGTTGCATATTTTTAGGCACAAAATTTATTGTGTTATTATTTATCGTCCTTTTCATTATTTAATAAAATAATTTAAAAAAAGTCTTAATTTTAAACGGTTTTATTGAAAACAATACTTACGTAAAGTCATAATAATACTAAAGCTAGAAAATAATTAGAGTAGGTCCTAGGTACTAGTCATCACACTCCTCATCAATCTAGGGCGTTGATCAGACAATTAAATAAAGCGGTTGGCGCGTGAAATTTCTAAAAATGTGAGGCGTAGCATAACCTGATTAAGGTTCAGTCGGTCTTACTTATGACTATCAATAGAAATTTGACGTGTCCAACGCTTTTATTTAATTGTCTGATCAACGCCCTAGATTGATGAGGAGTGTGATGACTAGTACCTAGGACCTACCTAATCATTTTCTAGCTTTTATTATTATTATTACTTAATGTAAGTATTGTTTTCAGTAAAACCGTTAACTTAAAATTTTTTTTTAATAATTTTATTTTCAAGTTTTTAGTCTTTATTTAATTGCCTATTATTTCTCATTCTATTAAGTTCATTTAGTGACTCATTATTATAAGGACCCTTTCCTGACAATTTATTACAATCTTAGTCCTCGATACATAATCCTTCCAAAGACTTTACTCGACTCTGCGCCACGTATGCTTATTCCTTCTCGAATTGCAAAACATTTTGATGTCAATTCTACCGGACTGTATGTTGTATTTGTTCCAAATATGAGCCAAATCGGACCACTTAACTTAGCACTTTCCTATTTTGAAGAGGAAAATATGCCCGCTGGCATATAAATTAGCAAACTTTCTAGCGTATTACATATGATTATGTCACACTTGTTCTACTTCCGCTTTTACATGTGTATGTATGCGTATTATATAGTGCTTTGCGCAGAAGTCTTGTTCTTGTTCATCTTAACCACATCACATCGGCCACAATGCATTAGTGCATGGTTTGATTGTTCGTTTGTATGTATGTCCTTTGTATGCATCAAGAGATACACGCAAAGTCGACATACTCAACATTATTCACTGGATGATAAATATACGTAAAATTTGTTTGTGTGACTCATTGGCTGTATTTGGTATTATGCCTCAATATTGGTAAATGAGGTTATCTACACATACACACATACATATATACGAGTGTGTATGGCATATGTGAATCTTTGTACTTCGGTTGCGTTGGTGACATTTTGGTTAGAGCCACTAGCTTTGTATGTGTGCGTCTGTTGGATTTTGTTCGCTGAAGCGTTTTTGCGCTTTGTACTTGCCATTGTGTTTAAGTGACAAATTAAAGCATTTTCGCTCTGTTATTTGCCGTACTGATTGATTAGGCTCTAACCAAATTTCAGCTCATGCCCAATTTGCGGATCGTAAACTATGCAGCGAGTTGAATTGGTGGGGTATAGGTTGACTGTTCGAAGATCATAAGAGATAGGGTAGTTAACATGGAAAAAAGTATAGCAAGAAATGTGGTGTCGAAATTATATATTGTTTTTCCCAGCAGGCAATCGACTAAGGGCGAAACTTTAAAAAGAAAAAAATCAGTGCCCTAGAGTCACAAAATTTAGCCAACGTATTGCATATTTTTAGGCTCTTTTTCATGGATTTACAAAATAATTATTTAATTCATAAAAAAACTGACGAGATTAAACATTTTAGCACGTTCTCAAAATATATATGAGTTTAGATCAGGGCTGAACATTCACCTGTACTTAATTGTAGCGAGTTGCAAAACCGTACGTGGACCTATATTCATATTGGCCACGACCATAAGAACAAGAAGTATTTCCTAGTAGGCTAGAGTTTTGTGAACAGGTTCTAGTAAACGCAATGCGAACGAACAGAAAAGCTTCGTGCTTTTATCCTTTTCAAGGCAAGAAGGGCAATTGAAATCAGATTTACAATTCTGACCCAAAAGGCTATTACTCAGCAACGAAGGCCGAATAGACGCTCAGAAAAGACAGAGTGGTTTTATCCTGCTTATCACAGGAGAGACAGTAAAGACCGGGCAGAAAGCACGGCAAAAACAGAATAGGAAGGACAGCAAAGACTGAAATTTTGTCAATTGAGTATTCGACCGTATCCTCATCAAGTAACCGCAATTTCCGGCACATTTTAAACCAGATTTGTCTCATCGTGGGTATGTTCTAATACTCGGAAATTTTTTGCAGAGTATGACGCCAATTTTTATTAGATGGGATTTTAAAGCTTGAAGTAAACTACAATGAAACCAGGCACAAGTAGAGATCTTGTTGTCACCACTAAATATAACCTTATGTTTAAATATGGAACACCCCTGCACGCCCGACCTGATGTGTTTCTAGGGGTATCCATAAAACAAGATTGAAATGGCTAGAAAGAAGGATGGTGTGTTTATAAGTATTAGTAGGTGAAGAGCTAAAGATTGCGACGGCAAGAGGGAAGATGGTTCCTTAACGATAGGGCTACCGAACAGTTCAACGGCAGTAGATCGTGACGAAAAGAGGCTGGTTACTGGCAATGGGCTGAGATTCGTAGTAGTTCTTAGAAAACGGCCAGCGATGGTGTGAATATAGCAGTAATAGTGTAGCAAAAGCTGAGCGGTAGTATTGTATGAATGCTACATTACATCTGATTTGCGACAGCAGTTAGGAATCTGCTGCACGATCGATAAAAAGTGTAACTTTAGCAAGACCACAACAGTTGAGCAGTAGAAATATCACTAGCTGCGAGTGATGTCGACATGGTGTTGAGAAAAGGCGCATGTAGAGGGTAGTTGCCAAACATGATCTTAGGAGGCTGGCTTATACCCCACATATCATCAGCCCTGCTCAAGATGTTGAAACTTTTAAAAGTAATGGCCCAATTCTACAATGACCACTTTGGGCTGAGGAATGATGTAGCGCACCCGAACTATCCTTCAAGCTATGTAAGCAGTTCATAGCTGGAAGCAGCTGAAGTGGCTAGATGGAGGCCAACAATAAAATATTGGCCAGTATGAAGACCGAAAGTGCCTGAGCATCAATGCACGGCATACAAGGAGTCCATTACTTAAATAATATGGCAGCCGGCTTCTACGATCTACCTGCGAGAAACGATTTCAAAGTCTAAATGTAAAAACAGAGAATTGTGAAGCTGTGTCCAAATAGCTTGGCAAAATAAAAGGAGCATTCTGTAAAAGACTTACGTCGTTTTCATCAGTCGCGATAAATGTAATGCTTGCAACAGCCATAGGCTAAGCCATTAGACTTAGGGGTTCGACAGTGAAACGAGACACCATAAAAGAAATTAAAACTTTAAGTTGAAGTTTCACTCGATTGGACACCCGACATAGTGTTTAAAGAGGGCATCATATTATTTGAGTCTCAGAAGGATCAAAAATAGCCAACTGCATTGTTGCAGGGGTCTTTTCTGAATAGGCGAAAATTGCAGTGTGCATTCATCTTCACAACTCACTCAATATCTTCTAAGCAGAAGCATGGGACTATTACTTCTCCTCAGGGAGTCAAGCAGCGCCACATACATCCTCTAAGGTAGTTGCAAACCGTAACAAAGTGCAATAAGAGGCAGCAATAAGCTAGCAATATTAGGGAGACAGGACGTCAATAAAAGAGACTTGCTTACTTAACAGATGCAAGAAAACGAAATTTTTTTAATTGGCACTCTACGGCCACAAGTAAAGTTATAAAAAAAATCGTGTTTTGATTATGACTAGGATAGAACTGGCAGTTCATAAACTTTGTAAAGGAAAGAAAGATTTAGAATCACACAGATGGAATTACGCTTTGTGCGCTACTATGGCGCGGTTTATCAGATAAGGCAACATATTAACTATTCAACCAGTACTAGTTCAAATTGATGAGGTACCATTGCTTGCTATTGCCAGCAGAATGACAACTTACCGCCTGACTATTGGTTGGCTTGCGTCTTTTCGATCAGACGGTCAACTCTACAGTGGTTTTAGGCGCAAAAAGATTACATGCGTACAATTGAACATACAGTTTGAAATTTTTTAAGCTTTTTGTGTTAAATTTTGGATTTGAGTTGTTTTTTTTTCAATTGGTTTCTATTATTTTGAGCCGCAGCTGTGAGGTAATGAACAGCACAGCTTCTTGCTAAACTGCTAAATATTACCTAAGAAAAAAAAACGCCTAAATGTATGCAGGAAAATTTTACTTTTTATTATAAAAATCTTTATTCGAGCGCAACAATTGCATAAGTTTTGCTTAACAAAAAAATGAATTTAAATTGATATTCGGATTAATGATACGAATTTTCTAGGAAAAGATGTAATTTTGATTTGATTGTTAAGATTACGCGGTGCTAGGTTATGCGTTTTCTAGAAAACTTCACGGCTTTGTTATTTTCATAAAAATTTTTTGGCAGAATTTACAGCATTTTTGCCAGAAAATATGAATTTGAGTGATCGCTGCTCATGCAATGTGTAGCTATTAAAAGAATAGTTTTATTTTGCCTTTAGTTTTCTATATTTAGGGCATAATATTTTTCAAAATCAGAAACCTGTGTTTTTTTGATTTTTGTATTATACAAACAAAACTTTATCACACTAAAATCTAAATAAATGATTATCACATCAAATACCATGCTAACAATTGCCAATTGTAATTCTAAATAAATACACATACATATCTAAATAAATATATATGTATGTGTGCATGAATACTAACACCCACACATGCATGTTGTTACTTGTAAATGAAGCATTCCAAATATTGTCAAATCTGCGGGAAAATATAAGCGAAAATTTAACACAATGAATGGTAGGAAGAGAAAGAATATAGAATATAAAAAAATCATAAAAAGAACAAAATCAATGCAAATCAAATTTTACGTGGAAAAAACCGTGGGCATAGGCAACGAAATAATAAAAATGATGAGTAAAAGGGCGTAAAATATATATTGATATGTTATTGAGGCGTAAAGGCCTTTGGTTGTCAAAGAAAAGGTCGGCAGCTTCACAGAGAAAAAAAGAGAAAAAGAATTTTAAAATTGATAACGGTGAAAGGGTGAAAGCACAAACAGAAAATTTGCAAAAACCAAACGTTTACACAAACCCTGTAAATGTGAAAAAAAATGGTTTACCTAAAAAAATGTTTAAATTAAAAAATTACAGCCTAATTCGTATCATCCGCAATCTCGCATGAAATAATTTTTCCGTCATCGTTTGACAGTTATGTGGTAAGTGATAAGTGAAATATGTCATAAGCCTACAAGTATTACTGCAATAAATTGATTGATTTCCCTGATAAAGGAAATCCATGTTTGGTATTTTTAATAATAAATGTCACTCATACGCCATGTCGGCCCGCTGAAGTGTAGTAGGCAAGTTTGAATGTATTGGTTATTTTGTTTTCGTGCAGCATTCAATTGTGTATCCTCTTATATATATTCACGCTTTTATCTTCATAACAATTACATGGAATTGATGGGAAGCACGTGCAGAAACTTAGGATGTCAACGCAATAAGCAATCATATACGTGGTAGAGTTGATATGAGCGAAATCTGATAGGAAATCAAAGCAAGGCAGAGCAAGTAGAGGAGAGGATTGTTGTAGGCATGTGTGTTATGGACGAGGTAGTACAGTCGCGTTTTCGATTTGTCTTCCAAGTGTTATAAGGTTTTTGTCGATAACAAAGGCTATCGATGGGAGATCTAGATTATTTATCAAACAATTTGGCGGGTATTTAACAAAGTTAGCGATTTATAGAAAACAATTTATCGATTATTTACGAAAAAGTGATCGGTATATTTTAAAAAAGTTGTCAACAAACAATTAACATATTGATATGTTCTCCAAATTAATAAAATTTTGATAGTATAGCAATAACTTTTTCGTAAATAATCGATAAATTTTAAAAAAAAATGTATCGACTTACTGTCAAAAAGTTATGAATTTGTTATCAAATTGCCTTATGAGTATAATCGATTTTATTGGCGCTTTATCGATTTTTTTATCGAAAATTTATCGATTTGTTGTTTCTTATCGAAAGGTATCGATTCCTAATCGGAGTGCTAGAAATTTTTTATCGGCAAATAATCGATTTGTTGTCGACAACTCAAAGGGTTTGTTTTGAAAACAGATATTGATACAACTTCAATATATAATCTATAGCGCTTCTGTAAAACGTCTATAGCAAGCCGTTAAGAAACCAGTAATAAGTCGATGATTCGGCCAACACTCTTGATTCCTTTAGCGATTTTTGTATACTTTGCAGTTTTCTAATAGCATAAAGATTGCGTTTTCGTACACCGTCCGATAAGCTATGCGTATAGCTAAGTTTTTAGGTTTATTTATATATTTTTAATGAGTCAGTTTAGATTCCTGTCACATTTGTGCTGCGTTCAATATATCCGTGTTGCTAAATCAGTAACATCAGCAGTTTTTACATGAAGGCTCCTACAACTCTGGCAACTTTCTATTCCACTGCTCTGAAGTACTATTTGAAAGTGAGTTTGTTTTGAGTTATTATATACTGCGGGATATCTTAGATAAGGCTTTGATAATACTCCATTAGAACTTACTCTTTTACAGTTCGCTTAGACCTCTTATGCCTTGCCATCTGTAGCCCCGTATTCCTCAGCCATGCTTTTATCCTTTGATCGACAATTTGTGTGTCTTCCTCAGGGTCCATCTTTAGCGTATACATCGCACTCCATAACATTGACCAGAGAATTGGTCACTGAATTATGCTGCAGCTCACGTTGCTTTCCTGCTCATTAATCTGTTCCAAAAAAGAAACCTTGCTTCTGACGACCAAGGGATATTGCATGAACTAAAGCTTCGTAGCCCATTCGTTAAGCAGAGAATGTCAGTAACTTCCTTATCGCGTTTGGTAGCAGTTTTCACTGCCATTGCATGTGCTGCTTCATTTGCTCCAAAGTAGCTGGCTCTCAGTTCAATCTGCGGATCTGTCGAAAGCGAACGAGCCACTCTTGGTGGCTGGGATTCATACACAGTTTCGTAGCCTACAAGTATTCGGTATACACTTCAATTGAGTCTTCCCCAAAACCATACCTGACCCACGGCATCCACCCAAAAGCTTACGCAAATTTTCTGAAACGTTGTCTGTAAGCGGCGAGTGTTATGTGCCAATGCGAGTCACTTTTGATTAAATTTGCCACGTTGCGTAGAGAGCTGTATTAATCTGGGTTCTGGAAGTCAATAATTTTACAGTAGACTGCGCCGATAACTGGAGTATATTTTTCTCATTATTATGCTCTAGCCAAAAGGGATGATAGAATGTTTGAAGATGTATGGCACTTTTTTATTTGGGATTATTTCGTTGCGCCATCTTCAGGGTAACTCTTTTTTATAAACATAAAATGTGTGACAGTCTTCACACTATTTGACTGCTCTGACCAAAAGGGTTGTATAATGTTTAAAGAAGTGTCTAATTTGATGTTTAGTGGTTTAGTCGCTGTGCCATCTTCAGTGTAGTTTTTTTCATTATCGAACTAAAGAGTGTAAGTCACATTTAATATCTTTCCTTGGGAAACCACGAAATAGAAGCAGGCCGATTTATTGGAAAAGGCTAGCATTGATTGTATCGAGAGAATTGTCTGATTAAAAAGAGAAAGCTGCCACAAATACATGTACACAGCAATAAACAGCGCACATTTCCCAGCCATATACACACATATGCATGGAAGGCAAAAGTGAGAGCGCATTAGAGCTCAGACGTTATTAGACAGGCATGTAAACAGCAGCTAAAGCTTAGAACTTGTTACTCACACATATGCATAGAAGACCAAAACGAAAAATAAATAAGCAGCTATGAGATACAGAAATGAGAAATAAATACGCAGTTGTTAAAGACGCCTATTCACGAAAGGTCTGCACCTTGGGACAAATAGGTGAACGAAACGAACTGAGAGTATAAAAGCAGCGCAGTTCAAGTGATAATGATTCAGTTTGATTTTAGACGTTGTAAGTGAAGTACGCGAGTAATTTAATTGTTAGGTACTACTACCACAGTAGTGTCGTGAATATAGACCATTTTGCGTTACTGAGTATTTTGAGTTATTTATTTGACAGTTCAGCGACTCGAACGTTCACAGAATGTGCAGAGTAATCAAAAATTTCCTAAGATTAGCTACCATATATTTAATACTGAAAACGCTTATTTATAATTTTAAAAAGCAAGTTTACTTTAAGTTACGTTTAAGAACATTTACAGAAATGCCTGTTGGGTTCTATTGAAAGCTGTAGAAAAATTTACTGTAGCAACTTTTTGTACAATAAAAGTATAGCATTTGTATATGCTTTCAATTACGTTAACTACATTTGCATAAACATAAACAAAAATTTTGATTTCTCTAAACATCAACAATATTTTTAATGGATGCACTTAAATAACATTAATTGCTTATTCAAGTTTCGATTTCGTTTGAAGTTTGGTAAATTTGATTTTATTTGTATTTATCTTCACTGACAAAAGCTACAAATCGATTTCTTTTTTAGTATTTCCTATTGTAAACACGTAAAAGTATAAGTGTGTGCGTGTGTGTTTATGCGCTTGTCACTTTCGTGCTTTAGTTACCACTTTTATCTTGTTTTTGTGAATAAAGGAAAAAATTGCTTTTTGATTGAGCGACTGACAACTGTTTGATTGTTAGTAAATTTGTAGTTGTAAAAGAACGCAAATACATTGTGAATATTTATTTTGCGAAGTCAGTTTGAGCTTCAATGTGGGCGGGTTATTTTTCGACATAAAAAGGTTTCCTCAATTTCGGCTACTACTTTTCTATGAACTTATAAAGCATGATTCACCCCTTTCAAAGTAATTCTCTTGTGTATAATTTGATAAACAAAATAGAAAACCAGGTGTGAGTCACGCTAATATTTCCTCTTTGCGGTTTTAAAGAATTTTCTAAAGATCGTAAAAATGAGCAAAAAAGGCGTTAGTACCAAGCTCTCTCTCTGAAGTCTACGTAAATATGCAGATGAAGGTCTAATGTTTTTAAGTTAACTAAGACTCACCCAGCGGTTGAGATGGAAACACAAAACACAACAGAGGTAACTTTACTACAAAAAAATTGTTTTGGAATATTTGAGAAAAGCTTTGCCGACTTTTTTTTATAGGTAACAACCGATATCGACTAGTTGTTTACTTATTATCGGTTTTATTATAGCGGAACTATCGTCGAGTAATCGTTTTGCTATCGGCTCACTATCGCCAACTCACCGGCATCTTATCGACTTGTTATCAACGGGTGACAGATGTGTCATCGATGTTATAACAAAATTTTATCGGTATTTGTTTCATAAAAAAACGATGAGTCGATGATAACTAATCAATAAAACGCCAATAACGAACTGATAACACTTCTATAATAAATCGGTAACTTTTCTGCAACAAATCGATAAGTTTTTGATAGTACATCGATTAATTTTCGGATAAACAATTTGCAATAAAAACCTACAACTCGCCCATTAAAAATTAGTAACTTATTAATAACCTTTGTTATTGATAGCAAGCTTAAAAAACTTCGATAAGTAAGGATAGGTTGAACGAGGCCGGTCCATGAGGACCTCACATAGACTGAATGAGTCCGTAGTGTTACCAGAAGTTTATTTAACGACCAAACTGAAAAACCTCTTTCAAAACCCAGGACTTAAGCTATAAAATTACTCCGTCCTCTTGACAAATACTAGAAGATATCTAGGACCTATGCCACTTCCTGTTTCTAGATCTGACAGTTGTATCACTCCTAGCAGCTGAAGTCTTAGCATGGCAAGCGCATGGCACAAGCAGAAAAACGTGCTCGATCGTTTCCTTCTCTACCCTACACTTCCTACATTTGCTATCAATGACCAAACCTTATTTAAAGGCATGTGACGTCAGAAGGCAGTGTCTTGTCAGAATACCCATCATGAGTCTATAGTCCTCTGTTTTTAATGATTGAAGTAAATTTGTTAGTCTTAGGTTGTAAGATCTACGCATGATCTTTGACACTTTGCAGACCCGCGTTTGGGTCCACGTCTTTCCCGCTTGGTCGATCATGTACGCCTATCGCCTTCTCTTAATCTCACCCAATTTAATTAGGACGCCTACGGAGCAATCTTCAAAGGATGCACCCTTTATAGCTAGTTCATCCGCTTTCTATAACAAATCGACAATTCGTTTCTGCCCCGGTGATAACACCTAACCCGTCGATAAAAAACATAACTCTTCCTTTCCTTTCCTTTACTTTCCTTTCCTTGACTTTCCTTTCCTTTCGTTTCCTTTCCTTTCCAATCCTTTCTGTTCTTCCCTCTTCTTTCCTTTTGTTGCTTTGTTTCTTTCCAGTTCAGTAGCCTTCATCATAGTAGCCTTAGAAATAACTGTGATGATTACCTTGACCACTAGGGTAGTACACTGTAGTAACTGCAGCATGTATTCTTATTGTATCTCTTATTTAATAATTATTTGCTCTTTGCATACATTTCACGGCATTTCGCTTTCCTTTTTTTTCCTACTCCCCTTTCGTTTTTTCAAATTGTCCGATTTTGATCTGGTTTCTGCAAGTTTTTTAAATCATTCTTTTGGTTTCTTATTGTGCTCATATGAGCTGAAAATATCGAAATAACAAGCGATGTGTATCTTTTATTTAGGGAAATAGCGCATAGAATTGGGCCAAACTGACAATAGTTAGCTTCAGTAGTACGCCAGTGCAAAGGGAAGGTGTCAAGTATAGCTACATAGATAGTCCAGAGAGTCAGCAATAAGGTTATACACAAACGTGAACAACTGGACAGTTCTGCTTTTTCAGGTGAATGGAGATTGATAAGCTTGCAGCTAGGGAGATAAAGTAGGTTGGCCTAAACCGGCCAACGAAAACAGGTGGCTTAGACTTTCAGCGATCTTATTGTTTTTTTTTCGAGTTTTGTTAACTGGTCGATATTTCGGTTTCAATCTGGAACCATCCTCAGGAACAAATGAATGTACTTTCATCAAATAAGTAAAATTTGACTCTTGACCTCATGAGCTCCTTGTTTTTAGTTTAATAGTAAAATGCAACTCTCGACTCCCTGAAGAAGATGAAGAAGTATCAAAACGCGTACGAACTTATCATAAAACTCTATCCCGACACGTATATAAAAGTGATTACTTATTTCCGTTTGGTTAGTATGTACTACGTATTAAAGTAAGTACTTGTTGAACAAATACCAAAATCTACTTTTTTTGATCAAAATTTTCCTGGAAATGAAATATTTTTACTTTCTTTCACAAACGAATTTATGTACTTTTTTTTTACTGATTTGAATTGAATAGCCATACATATAGTCCTACGCGCATACTCGCACGCAAACACACAATCACACATATTTCATACCCGGCAAATAACTATGCAGTAAATATTATAAACGGATTGCTAAGGCTGTATTATTTGTATCGGTAAGCGATACAAGTAAACCAATGTGCTACAATACAAATATCCCTACTAGTTTTCTAGTACTTTATCACTGGCAAAAACTTTATTTCTAAAGACATCAAAACAAGTAAAACGGGTTAATGCGCATACAAAATGATCTGTACAACCAATTTTCCTTAGTGGTTCCATGCCTCATGTTAAGTATAGGCGATTTAACCCACACATTTTTTGTTGGGTATCTCACTTGAAGTTTGTTGTAATGAAAGGAGACTAAGGATTCTTTACGAGCTGACAATACGTTGAGTGACTGTAAAAGAGTCACAATGTGTACAACGCTACATACACACTCGCATAGGCTTCCAATGAAATGACATCAAGTGCAGAAAATCGACTCACACACTTACACAAAGTCAGTATATGCTACTGATAAGTATATATTACCACATTACGACGACAAAATTGTGGTTTGATATCTTCCAACCAACCGCAAACCCAATAAATACCATGTATGTGTATATGTAAGGCTACATGTAGGCTTACCACACCAGCTTAACAGCAGCCGGAAGGCAACACCACTGCGCTGACTGAAATGAAAGTCAGTGGTAGCACAAAACACAATATGAGTCAAAAGTAAAACAAGTATAGGGCAGGACTCTCTACGACTGTCATGAAAGCGACAAAGCTAGTAAAGCCGCTCTCCTTGAGATACGGCGAGATAGAGCAGGATAAAGTGCAGATAGAGTCAAGACGAGAGACTAAACTGCGTTAAAGTCATGGTGACTACGTCGACTTTGACTTGTAAATTTACGGTAGAAGTGGAGAACGAGGCAAAGGCAGAGAAAAAGGCAGGAGAACAGGGAGAGCAGAGGAAAGCAGAGAAAAAGGAAGAGATAGAGAGAAAGGGAGACGGATGTAAATAGGAATAGGGGGACGAAAAAGTAGGGTAGTAGAGGTAGATATGTAGAGGCAGAAGTAAAAGCGGTGGAATAGGAGCAGGAAGAGCGAGCTGCAGATGCAGAGAGAGAGGTGAAGAAAAGGAGAGAAAGAGAAAAGGGAGAAAAGACGTATAGGCATAGTAAGAGAAATAAGGTCATGGGAAGACAGAGAAGTTAGGTGCGATGGGAAAGGGAAAGAATTTGGGTGGAAGAGGTTAAAGAAAAAACAAAATATGTGAATGGGAACAACATTTTTTGAAAAACTACAAAATTTACAATTTTACTACTGCTTGTGTTTGGGCAGTTCAACACTCTGCTCGGTCCCGTTAGTAATAACTAATTTTACTGCTGCAAATTGATTTTCAGGAATTGTCAATCTTTCATAATTTTTGTGATTCGTAACTGAACTTTTGTTTTAAAAAATGACGTAACCTACAATTTCTATGCGACCTCGAATAAAGTTTGCTGGATGTACATTCTTCGAATTTGTCGACGGCCCTTGTTTAAAAAAAATATTTCTGAAGCATTTGAAGAACCTATGATGGCTTTCGAGGATCAATGCTACTTGCTGGCTTTAAAGCTGATAGGTGAGTCCGCTCTCCCTACATATGCTATCGCTCACAGTGCCTAATTTTAAAGCATGTGAAGCAAGAAGGCAGTGTCCAGTCAGAATACAAACCCACGCCGTTTGTGCTTCATCGAGCGAAATTATCGCTGTTTCTACTGCTTTGGTTATGACTGCTATTTCTGCCTACAAAATACTACAACGATCTGGCAGCCTGTAGGATCTGTCTATTTCCGGAGCAGCACAGCCCACAGCAGACTCCACCCTTTCCATAATGCTAAGCTCCCATTACGCCTACAATTGAGGAAAGGCTTTTTAAGTGAAGCTGCCCAACAAACAAGGACTCCAAAGTATGGGATAGGTTTAACAATTGCAATCATAATGAGAAACAGAGGGCGATAGGTCCCATATACTTCAAAGTATTCCTTTAAATGCATGGAGTGCCCTCCAGGCCTCCTTCACTTTCTCCCTCGCGTTGAGCTTTCACAACTTACTGCCTTGAATGATTCCTAAACATTTTGTACTAGGATTATTTTCCAGGAGGAATCTTCTAGCTTACGTCTAGTATGCCACACCGCGAATCCTAGGTTAAAGTCCGGGGCAAAGCAGCATCAAAAATTTAGAAACAATGTTTTTCAATTACAAACCCCTTTTTTCTAAGCGGGTTCTGGCAAACACTCCAAAGCTTTTCTGCCATGAAAAGCTTCCCAGTGAAAATTCATCTGCTTTGCAGCTGCCGCTCGGAGTTGCCATAAAACACATAGGTCCCGCCCCGCCAATTCGTAGCCAAAATTAAAAAGGAACACGACGAAAATTGGAATAGAAGCTCTGCCTTAAACTTCTTAGAGGTAAATCGCGCTAGCATTTATTAATTTGTTTATGTATATTCCGAAACGCCTGATCTATTAAAAAGCTGCTGAGCCTGCCAACAACAAGTTCAACAAGCAAACATACAAATTATGTAATGCCCAAAGAATAAATTTATACGAAAAATGAAATTTTATGAAATTGCACAACAACAAAGCCATAGCATTGGATAAATGTGTATGTCAACAGTTCAATCATCGCAGTTGTGAAGGTTCGAATCCGACTACCGGGAGAATACGTTTTGAAGAGTTGTACATGGCATAATTGAAACAGCTGTCACCTTTTGCGTCCTGATGTCGTTTTTCTTTTTTAATTTTTCTCACCCAACCGCCTGAGAAGTTGATTAATAACCAGCGTCCACAGCAGAGGTGTTCATACCACGCATTGCATTCGTGACCTCATAGAGCTCCCATTGCGAAGTTATCTCTCTGCAATTTCGCATGCTTCCGATGCAACTGGTGGAAAGATGGACCAAATATTTATTCAAAGAAAGAAAGGGCTGACAAATGGGCCTTAGATTAAGGGAACTGATGTACAGATGAAAGTACGGACATGTGTAAAAATGAACGGGGAGATTTTGGAAACGGGTTGATGTCGGCACCGACTTATACAACACATTCATCGAGTATGATACTACTGCTAACATTAAGTCAGAGATGCCCTGAAGCGCTTCGTAGAGCTTCGGAAATTTATTCGGCGTTCACTTACATGTCGTGTGAGCGCAGTGACTAAGATTCTACACTGTAGAATCACTGCAGAATCTACAGCAACTCAAGCAGTGAATCAGTTTTAGCTTGTACATCAAGCAGTAAACATCGCATGTGTGAATTCTATTCAAATTTTTCTTTTTATATTGTACACACATACTACTAAAAAATTAAACCTTGGTATCCGAAGCTGTACTGGCTTTGTGTACCACTGAATTAAGTATTTATTCAACAGGGTGTATATATGTACTTACAGATGTATAAATTCAAAAGTATGTGCTTCAAAAGCAACCCACAACTTCGATAGGAATTTTTATACTCAGCGTGCTTTACACACAGAGTATATTAACTTTGATTAGATAATGGTTGGTTGTAAAGGTATAAAGGAATCGAGATAGATATAGACTTCCATACATCAAGTGTCGAAAAAAGTTTGATTGAGGCATGTCCGTCCGTCCGTCTGTCCGTTAGCACGATAACTTGAGTAAATATTGAGAAATTTTCACCAATAAATAAGTAAATAATACACCTAGAATGTTGAAATTTGACGTGTGGACTGATATTGAGACTCTTGATAAACATTTTTTTAAAATGGGCGTGGTACCGCCCACTTGTGATACAATCAATTTTACAAATATTATTAATCATAAATCCAAAGTCGTTAAACCTATCGTAACAAAATTCGGCAGAGAGGTTGCCTTTACGATAAGGAATGCTTTGAAGAAAAATTAACGAAATCGGTTAAGGACCACGCCCACTTTTATAAAATAAGCTATATCTTTGCAAAAAGAGCTTTATATCAATGGTATTTCATTTCCCAAGTGGATTTATAACAATAAATAGGAAAATCTTCAAATTTAAAAAAATGGGCGTGGCACCGCCCCTTTTATGACTAAGCAATTTTCTATGTTTCTGGAGCCATAACTATAAGAAAAATTAACGGATCATAATTAAATTGGGTACACAGATTTTCCCTATAGCAGGAAATATTTCTAGAAAGCACGGACGAGATCGTTTAAAGACCATGCCCACTTTTATATAAAAGATTTTTAAAAGTGTCGTAGACGAAAATAATAAGCTATATTTAAGCAAAAAAGAGCTTTTTATCAATAGAATTTTACTTTCTAAATTGAATTATGACATTAAATTGGAAAACATTTTTGAAAATGGGTGTGGCACCGCCCCTTTTATGACTAAGCAATTGTCTATATTTCGGGAGTCATAACTCGAAGAAACATATTTTCCTTATAGCAGAAAATATTTCTAGTAAAGATGGACGGGATCGGTTAAAGACCACGGCAACTTAGATATAAAACAAGTTTAAAAGGGTCGTAGACTAGAATAATAAGCTATAACTTGATATGATATTTCACCATATGGCCATAGTAGTATAGCGTCATCAACCACAAGACGAACAGACTACCTGATTCCCTATCTGCGCTACAAGGGAGAGCTTAAGGCCACAATAGAGGCGGACGAGGCGATACATGTGTACACAGATGGTTCCAAAGTAGTGGAAGGAGTAGGGTCTGCGGTACACTGTGCTGATTCGGAAATAAGCAGATCCTACAGGCTGCCGGATTCTGTAGCGTTTTCCAACCGTAAATATTAGCCGTAACCAAAGCAGTAGAAACCCTGGAAAGGAATAGCTTAAGCTGCAACCATGTTAACTTTTATATTGACAGTCAAGCAGCAATTAAGGCAATAATCTCGCATAGCACAGCATCTAAATGCGTGTTAGAGTGTAAGCAGTCTCTGGAGAGAATCGGGACAGGGAGAAGCATACATCTATATTGGGTCCCAGGGCATATGGGAATAGATGGGAATGAAAAAGCGGACGAACGAGCTAAAAAGGGCGCATCCCTTGAAGCTTGCTCCGTAGACGTCCCAGTTAGACTGGGCGAGATTAAGCGAAGGCGAGAGGTGGACATGATCGACCAAGCGGGAAAGGCGTGGGTTCAAGCGCAGGGCTGTAAAGTGTCGAAGATTATGTGTAGGTCTTACAACTTTAGACTAACAAGGTTGCTTCTATCATTAAAAAGAGAGGACTGTAGACTCATGACGGGTATTCTGACTGGACACTGCCTTCTGGCGTCAAATGCCTTTAAATTAGGCTTGGTCAGTGATAGCAGATGTAGGAAGTGCGGGTAGGAGGAGGAAACGATCGAGCACGTTCTATGCTCGTGCCCTGCACTTGACAGGCTAAGACTCCAGCTATTAGGAGTGATACAGCTGTCAGATCTAGAAGCAACAAGTGGCTTAAGTCGTAGGAAGCTTCTAGTATTTGCCAAGAGGACGGAGTTATTTTATAACATATGTCCTGGTTTTTGATAGGGTTTTTCAGTTTGGTCGTTAAAACAAACTTCTGGTAACACTACGGACTCAGTCAGTCTATGTGAGGTCCTCATGGACCAGCCAGTTCAACCTAACATGACCAATGATATTTCACTGATCAAGTTTTATTTTAAGAGGAAATGGGGAGACATTTTTATTAAACGGCCGGTGCCACGTGTTATGTAGAAAAGTAATTTATCTGAAATGAAATCTAAAATTAAAGCTCACGCTGAGTATATAATGTTCGGTTACACCCGAACTTGGACACCTTTACTTGTTTGTATTCTTTTTATTTTCATGCGAAACTCAAATTTTTGTTTGAAGTGATTTATTTGTGTTTAGTATTTGATTGTCACAAAAGAAATAAATCCATAGCATTCGGAAGTACACACCAGAGGTGGTAACGGATATCGCTTCCGCTTTAGAAGCGCAGCTATAATATCACATGCACGAACAACCACTTAAGGATGTGTGTAAAGCTCTTACTCATTACATATTTGAATTTCATTGATTTTTTGCCGTTTAACGAACGTGTGCAAATATTTGGAACTGCACAATTTTTCGCGTGCTTCATTGTTATTATTTTCCTTCATTTTACTTGTTGCGCGAATTTTGCAGAACACCCAAAAATTTCCTATAAAACCTGAAAAATTTCGCAGAAATAAAGTAAGCGTATTCCGCGTATTCGAAGCTATTTCGCCATTTAAATTATAAGCCAAATCTGCAAATTGAGTACCTTTCTGAGAAATCTTTTTTAAGACGTACCACAAAAAGCCGCTTACAACAGTGAAATGCTGTTTTATATACCGCTTAAAAGTGAATAAGGCAATAAGATTAAGAAATACAAAAAATTCTAGCTAAAATAAATTGAAGAATATAATCCGACTTAAGATTCGAATGCCTTCTTATTTTTAAATTAAAAACGCTTTGTTAAAGCAGAGACAGCACTGCCGACTTCTTACTAGCTGTTGTTGCCGCTGTAGCAGTGCTTCGCCCAATTCAAGAGGTGCGACCACTCATAAATTGTCATAAATATTCTCTAACGGAAGGACGAGGAAACTTGCAGTTTAAAAAGGGGTAGAACAGAGAGAAAGGGATATTAGGGGCGTTGGTTCTACATTGCAATCGAAAAGATAGTTAGTACCATGTGGGCATACGTTGCAAGCAGGACATACATTATGCATGTCGGGGTGGATTCTTTAGAGGTAAGAGTTTAGCCTGTTACAGTATCCAGATCAAAGTTGAGCTAGAGTACCGCGCGTCTCCCTGAGGAGGTTGCTTTCCTCTACTATAAGTTTAGGGTATTTAAGTTTAAGAACTCGGTTCGCCAGGCAATTCCTGGCATAGAGGTCTCACGCCGTTAAGAGGATTTCGCTGAGGACCCATTCCTGTGTAAATATGGCTGAGTTCCCAGATGCCGTATTTACCCTGATGCCCTGAGAGGCGAGGCCTCTTCAATCAAATGCCTGTTGGGATGCCCAAATTTCTGGGTATTCAGCAGTAACTTTTTGTTCAGCATTTCATGTCTCTGCCTTATTGGGCGTATTCTCGCCTCACTGTGTAAATGGTGTTCTAGGGACATAAGAAGAAAACCCGTACCAGTTCTGAGAGCGCTATTCTGACAGACCTGTAATATCTTCCAGTGAGAAACCCTTGAGCTTGGTGACCATATCGAGGGGGCGTAGCATGCAATACTTTAAACAAGGCAATTGCGCTCTTGGCGTGTGGGAGTTTAAGCCTTGATAAGAACTTAAACGAATTATATTGATATCACGAAGTAATTCGATTGACGCTGGTTTCCGCAGTAAAAAATATAGATCATTTGGGGTTGGTTCTTTTGTTGCTGTGCCGCCCATATACCAAAGATCCGAGCCCAAGTAGCGAATGGGGAGCCATTTTGATGCGCACACCTCTTGGGAGCGCTTGATGCTGATTTCATATGCCTAGTCGATACTCCGTTCGAACTATTTGCAGCTGACAATGAGCCCGCTGATATTTTTTACAGCGCATTTAGATACTTTCTTAAGTTCCGGTAGTATATAACTGCCCATAGTTCGAAAACAGATAGTGCGCGACTGTTACTTTACTGCCTTCCTCGCCACAGCTCCTACAAATGCTGTTAAAAGGGATCCCCTTTATCTCAGCATGCAGGCAATGCGGGCCGTTGTTGTGGCAGTGATCATAAACATTTCTTTCCTTGACCTATGTAGTGTCCTCTGTGCTCTTACTATCGTAATTCGGCCAGGTTTACTTGGTTATCTTGCAGTTGTGCGAGGAGTAGCAGTTGCAGACTCTCAACAACTCCTTGAATCTACTATGTATGTTTCTTTTGATTTATGTAAGTGGACGATGCATGTCGACCGCATCCGCAGCCTTCAGCAGTGCTCCTGCGATTGCCAGTTCGTCTGCCTTCTCGTTGCCCTCGATGTTTATGTGACCAGGTACCCATTTAAGGGTTATATTTGCGAAGTTAGCTGGGGCTTGAAGCGACGTCTCTGCAGCTGCTGACGGCCTTAGACGAAGTGATGCGGGAGTTAAGCCACATGAGCGCTGTTTGGCTATCTGAGTAAATGCAAACCTCGCGCACACCCACCGCCCCCGCTATACGCAGAACTTCCTCTTGGAAGATACTAGAAAAATTGCCAGTACTACAATAGGCTCATTTGTGTCCTAAGTGTCGGGTAAGCCTAACCTAACTTACATTTTTGAAAATATCACGTACCCAGTTTTTACATCTAGTAGAAGCCTTTCACTTTGAAAGTGTTATTAAAAAAATATATCAACTTTTCCAAGAACTAAAATATAAATCTTCAAACACTCGTTACGTGGTAATATGAATAAAGCCCTTTTAAGTCCTTGCTGAGCACACAATATCAACACTTCACCAAAGACAAAGTGACTAAACAGCGTACCCTCAACTTACAGCAGCTTAGATTGAACTTTACAAGTGTAATGGGATTTATTAAATCCCATTTCAATAACTATTATCATTACTAAAAGAGTATAAAATACCTAAACCTATAATTTTACCAAATCAATTTGACCTCAGAGTGTTTTAGCTTCCATTTAGGTTGAGCAGCATGTTTGCATATATGTGTGTGTGTATGTGTACGCACCCTGAAGGAAACAGAGCGCTCAATGTCTTCATGGCAACACTTTCTTTCTGTTGTGTTTGGCGACAATTTTGTGAGACCGCTATCTATGTATTCATAATGGCCAAAGTACTACATCAGCAATTGTGAATAGCTGGTGTTATGTCCACATGTGGTGAAATAACACATCTCCAATGCAGTTCTAAGACCACTGGATCTTCAAACACCAACAAATAAGATATGTATGTAGAAGAGAACATCTAAGAGCCCAAATTGGTTGTAGCGACTTAATAGTCACTTAAAAGTCGAAGAAGAAACTAGACTGTTTCACTATTGGGATTTCCTGCAGGGTAACGGCGAAGGAACATAGGAGCAACGAATTTGAATAAATAAGAAAATTGTTTATACAAATGAAAGAGTTCAAAAGAATGTAGTGAATATAATAATAAGAATTCTGTCATGGCGATAAGTTAAAAAGTTAAGGCATAAGTAGAGACATAAAAGACTCGAATCTTTTTGTAAAAGTGACATTGATTTAGGGTGTCATTGTGGTGGCGCTTAGTACTTAAGTATAAGATTTGACAACTTATATATTACTTACTTACTTAATGGGCGCTTAACCGTCTAAACGGTTATGGCCGTCCAACAAGGCAACAACAACTTATATATAGCCAATGATTTTATGCGGTTCAGGAAAATGGTTAATAATCGGTTATCAAAAGTAAATTTAACCTTTTGACCATTTTCCAAATATGAGCGCGGGTGGACAAAATTTTAATTTGTCATGCATCATTAACATCAATTTGGAGGCATCCTACACTTGAGTAGAAGTTAAAGGGGCAGTGGAAGTAGAACAAGGAAAAAGTGTAGGAAAGCAGAAAGATGTGCCGGTAGAGGAAGCGATAACCATTTTTAATATGTAAGCAAGTTAAATTTTGCACTTAGACTTTGTTACTTGCTATACCATTCATGAAAATGAAATGGTATATTAACTTCGTCACGAATCTCAAAATTGTAATTTCTTAAAGGAAAATAGATAGACCCACCAATAAGTGTACAAAATGATCAGGCTGATGAGCTGAGTTGATTTAGCCATGTCCGTCTGTCCTTCTGTCTGTTTGTATGCAAACTAGTCCCTCAATTTTTAAGATATCTTGATAAAATTTGGTGAGCGGGTATATTTAGGTGTCCGATTAGACGTTTGTCGAAACCGGCCGGATCGGACCACTATAGCATATACCCCCATAGAACCATTTGTTCAGAAAAGAGGATTTTTGCCATATCTTCCTCAATTTATCAGATTGAAGCTTCAAATTTCACCGAATGCTTACGTATAGGGCATTCATTGCTGTCTGCAAAAATCATAGAGATTGGAGGTACATACCCCATACAAATTTAATTTCTGCCCCCTTATTAACGGCTAGGAGCTTCAATTTCATCAAATACGTTTACGTCATATGTATATTGTTGAGATAAGTGACTCATGGTCATAGCTATTTCATGCAGACCACAAAAAACGTGAAACTGCATCCTCACACAAATTGCCTACCAATTTTTAAACGATTTTATTTAGCTTGACTTGACAGGCTGTCTGGCCGGCACGAATTTTGTAATTGAAATTTAAGTAACTTCCCGATAAGCTACAAGCTCTAAACTTGGAATATAGTTCAGAGCCCGATGCCAATGCAATAATAAGAAAAACAAGTAAGGGAGTCTAAGTTCGGGTGATACCGAACATTACATACCCAGCTGTACACTTGAAATGCGGTTTTTGTTTGTTTTGTGTGCTTAATAGTGTTACAAGGCTGCGCAATAATATATATACATATGGTTCTATTCTGAACTAATTTTTCGTCGAGTTATGGCTCCCGAAACATAGCAAATCAACATGGGAAATGAAATAACATTGATATAAAGCTCTTTTTTGAAAAAATATAGCTTATTTTATTCGTCCACGACCCATTTAAAAATCTTTTATATAAAAGTGGGCGTGGTCCTTAACCGATTTCGTAAATTTTTCTTCAAAGCATTCCTTATAGTAAAGGCAACCACTCTGCCGATTTTGTTATGATAGGTTTAACGATTTTTGATTTATGATTAATAATATTTGTAAAATTGATTTTATCACAAGTGGGCTGTGACACGCCCATTTAAAAAAAAATTTTAATTTTTATCAAGAGTCTCAAAATGAGTCCACACGTCAAATTTCAACATTCTAGGTGTGTTATTTACTAAATAATCAGGTTTTTTGTGTTTTCCAAAATGCGTGGTTATCATCCGATTACGCTCATTTCCAATACCAATCTATTCTGGGTACAGATAAGCTCGTGTACTAAATTTGGAGAAGATATCTCAATATTTACTCAAGTTATCGTGTTAACGGACGGACATGGCTCGATCAAATTTTTTTCGATACTGATTATTTTGATTAATGGAAGTCTATATCTATCTCGATTCCTTTATACCTGTACAATCAACCGTTTTCCAATCAAAGTTATAATACCCTGTGTACAAGTACAGCTGGGTATAAAAACTCCGGTAGGTGGCGCATAGATCGAAATATTAAAAAAAATCGTATTTGTGGTCGGATTTGGCTCATATTTGGAACACATAATGCATACATACATGAATAGAAAGCGACCTATGATGTCCGATTTGGCTCATATGGAACAAATATTACATACAGTCCGGTAGAAGTGACATCAAAATATTTTGGAGTTCGAGGAGGGACAAGCATGCGTGGCACAGAGTCGAGTAAAGTCTTTGGAAGGATTATGTATTGAGGACTTAAATTGTAACAAATTGTCAGGAAAGAGTCCTTGTAATAATGAGTCTCTAAATGAACTAAATAGAATGAGAAATAAGTGGCAATTAAATAAAGACTAAAAACTTGAAAATAAAATAATTAAAAAAAATTTAAGTTAAACGGTTTTATTGAAAACAATACTTACGTAAAGTCATAATAATACTAAAAGCTAGAAAATAATAAGGTAGGTCCTAGGTACTAGTCATCACACTCCTCATCAATCTAGGGCATTGATCAGACAATTAAATAAAAGCGTTGGACGCGTCAAATTTCTATTGATACTCATATATAAGACCAACTGAACCTGAATCAGTCTATGCTTCGCCTCACATTTTTACAAATTTCACGCGCCCAACGCTTTTATTTAATTCTCTGATCAACGCCCTAGATTGATGGGGAGTGTGGTGACTAGTATCTAGGACCCACCTAATTATTTTCTAGCTTACAGTATTATTATTTTTTCATGTAAGTATTGTTTTCAATAAAACCGTTCAACTTAAACTTTTTTTAATTATTTTATTCATTTTATATTTATCTTAAAAAGCGCTTAGGTATGTACATCTGTTCACTATATATTTCATATCTTATACAGCCGATTATTTGGATATTACGAATGGGATAAGATTATTGTTCAGCCCCATTCATGAAACGGTATGAAGTCTTCGGCTGTGGCGTCCTTACTTGTTTTTAACTATATATGTGTAATTGTTTGTAAGGCTGTACAATTTCTCATACACAGAGCTAACATCGGCTATCCCAGATATTGCCATATTTTTAGACTATTTTTAAACCAGCTAAATATATATATAAATATATGGATGTGTAAAAAAAGTGATTCAATCAGCAAATTCACTCCTGCTTAGTGATTGTGGTATTTTGCTTGTTTACTGTCTCCTTTATAACGAGGATTTTTTAAGCTTACCACAATATCCCAATATCAATACACATACTCCCTTATACCGCATACCTCTGTTCCTTACTATAAAACTTTAGGCAAATATAACTAAATCTATACTCCTACAAATGAATACATAAAAAATATGTAGCTTACCTAAGCTTTACTAAGAAATATGCATATTTATGATATTTGCGGTATGGGAGGAAGTTGAACAAGGTAAATTCATTTAGCTTAGGCTTCGGATAAGAGAATGGCAATCTGCCTAGAATTTCTATGGTTTTTTGTAATTTGTTGGAAAAGTAAATGAAAATTTGAATCAGTTTATGCTGATAATAAAGGCAAGATGGTAAAAAAATGTGATTGAAAAAGCGAATAAGTATGTATGTAAGTAGGCAGGTAGAAGAAATCCTTTTTCTTCTGCTTATCAAGCAAAAGATCAAAGAAAACTGCTTTCAGAGTCATATGACTAAAGAGGTAAAGAGTAGAGTGAGATATATGAGAGATTTATTTGAAATGATAATTAAGTTATGCTCATAGTTACCATTTTGTTGGCTGTGTAGTAAGATGTTGATAAGCCCAGACTAGAGGATAAAGTGCGATGGTGTTGCATTTGATGGTGTTGTACATGCGTACATATGTAGTAAACATGACGCTTTTCATTTCCAACTTATTCTAATGAAGGATTTTGCATCACTGATTCCACTGAAAAGATACTCATCCTACGTAATTTGGTTTGGTGCAACAAAAGCTGTGGCAGATAGATGATCAAGCTACAAATGTATGTAGGAAGCTGTTAAAGAGTACAAGAGCTAACTGTGCTTGGATGCGTACAGAAACGCTGGAATATCACACAACAAAAAAGTTGGTAAAGCTAAAGAGTAAACTGAACCAAATCCAGTATGGAAACTTTCTTTCAGTTCAACTGGGAAAGGAAATCACTGTTGCGAAGAAGCTATACGGGAGTTTATCAACAATTGTGCCTTAAGAGTCATTAGGACCTGAAAAAGGCTATATTAAAAACGATCCCCGTACATGAGGGGTCGCTAAAATACGCCCAATTTGCTCTTAGTACCTTTCTTTGAAGAGAGTTTAACAGTGTCCCGGCCTGTGAATATTGGCAATGCCCTTTTTGGCACAAACTTTGGTGCAACACAATTACCGCAGCTAAGTGGGGAGGGCCACAAACGAGGGGTATGCGGAGGCACGCCACTAGGGGTTTTCTGTATCCTGTAATCTGGTGGGACGCAATTCGCATGTCGAGCATTTCCAAAATGTTAGTGTCAGTTCATATACAGCGCTAATTTGTATCAGCGGCGCTCTTAGAACAGTCATCTTCCAATACCTCGCTTGCCGTGCGTCAAATTATTATCATCTGGGTGCCGGGACATAGGAATATACCTAAAAACTGTTTCGTGGACCTCCTGTAGTAGATGGTAATGCCAGGTTGCGTGAGGTGAAGAAACTAGAAAGATCTGGGTGTTAACTGTTTATTTTAGAAACTAATTCATCAATTGCAAGGACATGTCCTGTTGCCATAATCGTGCAGTTGTCGGCATAGGAGACAATTGCAACTCCTTCTGGTGGTGGAGGGAGTTTTGAAATGTAGAAATTAAACGGGTATAGGACACCACCCTGCGGTAGCCCCTATTTAATTTTCCTAGGTTCTGAGGTTTCGTTCCTATATTGAACCGACGCTTGCCGACCATTCAGATAATTTGCGGTCCATCTTTTTAGACAAGGGGGAAGGTGTGAGCCTTCTATGTTTTGGAGTAGGGTGCTGTGGTTGATTGTGTCAAAAGCTTATGGGCCACGAGCACCGTCCTATGAAGGGGGGTTTTCCTGATTTAGTCCGTAATTAATCTGGGTATTTATGGCATTTAGCGTGGTGGTGGTGCTGTGTATTTTGCGGAAACCATATTGGTGAGTGGCTAGGCGAAGATTTGCCGTGAAAGGAGGGAGAAAAACGGTTTCCAATGTCTTCGCTACTGGTGAAAGGAGTGATATCGATCGATATGACTCGCCTTCTTTAGCTGGTTTGCCAGGCTGTAGTAGTGGCATTATCCTTGCAATTTTCCATTGTTCAGGAATGACAAAGGACTTCAGCGAAAGGTTGAATACGTGCGTTAGGTAGTTTATTCCTCAGTGTAACCGCAAGTATTTTATGATCAGTAGCCCTTTTGCAGGCACGCCACACTTGAGAAAAGCCATCGGTCACTGAGATACAAAGCATTGGAGGCAACACTCCACTCGAGTAACTCAAAAAGTGTATGCGTGAAATGTAAGAAAAAAATCTGAAGATTTATTAAATTACATCTAAAGTGAAATCAAAGATAATTCGCAACAATCTTTAACTTGCCAGTCTATACTTTCCTTTTCTTTCGTTATATATTATCTCAGCGTAGCACAAAACTTAAGATATAAATTGAAAATCTTATAGTAAATAACAACTCTTAACCTTCTAATCATCACAATTTCCGTCGATGACAAAGTTGTTATTGTTATTGTTGTTGTGTTGTGATTGTCGACACCTGCACTTCACAGCATGAATCAGATCAGTGGTGCATACTTGCCTGCGTACTCATTTTCCAATACAACTTTAACAACAATTTATATCCTTAAAATATGTCACTGTACAAGGTGCTTTAAAACCAGATTTGTTTAGTAATCATTAAAAATTACAAATACTCTTAATTATACAATGATACACAATGAGATGTCTGTTAATTGATTAACTACCACTACTTGTAGTATCTCAGGGATTATTTATCAACTAATTTTTAAAAATTAATTAGTAAAATAATTTTCTTACATTTCTTAAAAATTATATGAATTTCTTTTTTAATTGCCATTAAATTAGCATCCCTTATTCAGTTGATTATTTGTTAATAATTTTAATCATTTAAGAGGACTAAACAATTAATTGATTATTTTTACTTGATTAATTAATTAAATTCACTCAGATTATTTAGGAAATTGCTTTTAATGGAAAATAATCGCGATCAGTTTAAATGATAATTTATTTTAATCAATTGCTGTCCTGAAAATTTTGTAAATAACGGTATATGTATATGCATATGTTTATTCATTGCATTTGTAATTAAAATAATTCTCTATTTTGAATTAGATTTCCTCAGTGTGATCAATTGATTGCTTTTTGGTTATTTATAACAACTTCAAAGAACTAAAAAACAATTAATTGATTATTTTTAATTGACTAATTTGGGATCTATGATACAATAAGATCTTTGGAATCTGGCCACTTTGTGTATTAAACTGAGTGGAGATATATAAACCGGCTGTTGGGCTATAGTTGGGATTTAGAAATTTCACTATAAACTCACCTGAATGGCGACCTGCGTCATCAGGTGGGTCTCAAAACGAAAGAACGACACCCTGTATTTAACTACTCCTTCAACGCAAGACAGCAAGAACAACTCGCGTCGTAAGTAAAAGTTCATAAATTGCAAACTCAGATTTCATTTCTACAAGTAGGCGTTTCACAGCAGCACTTTCCTTCCACGCTCTCTGCTGCTCGTTTATCTTGTTGAACACTTTAGTAGTGAAAGCAATGACACAACTTTAACAACTCGACGACATTTTTAATCACACGTTCAGCCCATACTTGCTTGTTTTGCAGCTTCTATATTCAGTGTGTTCTTTTTGCTGTTCAAAGCTGCCAATGGTCGGCCGAGGCAGCACAAAACGGTATTGTTGTGTTCTTTATGTCGTTTGGTGTTATTCCTTCTTTTAGTTAAGGCTCGTGGACATTTAGCAGACACTCAAGCTTCAAAAGCGAGCACTTGATCGTACTTGATTTTCTGAGCGAAAGCCTTGTTTCTGTAGAAAAAACTTTTACTTGAGAAATTGAGTCAGGATACTTCGTGTTGGTAGCGGATTACATCCTTCGATATGACGTGGCAATGTCCACTTCGCTTTGTTGTTTACTTCTGGTTGTTGATGTTGTTTTTCCCCACCGCATTGCCTTTGTTGGTGGCATAACCAGCCGTTTTCTATTGTTTGTTGTTGGTATGGCCGTAGCCTGATGGGCTGACATGCTACTGATACGTAACTGCTTGTGTTGAATATGGCATAGCTATAAGTCTTCTTAAAATTGTATAAGTTAGTCAAAATGTTAGCAGACTGAAGGCGAATTATATACTAATCAAGTCTAGTTATACACTAGTTAACACACAACAGATGTTAATCCCAAGCTCAACTAGTGAGTCAACAATTTCTTTCCATACATGAAGACTCAATATACATATTACTTTAATGACTGGACGACACTCTTAACCGTTCAGATCATTCCCAAAATGTATCAGTTTCCATAGATAAATCCTAACTTTCAACCCTGTATGATAACCTGTGTGATAAAATTCGTGTATGATATTTTTGTCCATAGTATTAAAATTTGAAGGGGTAAGACTAAAACCAATTAGTATCTTGATTCATAAGGCTGCGATAAAATCTCTTGGCTCCTACTCGTTCAATTCTGAACTAGCATTAAACTGTCGCCGATCTCTTCAAGAGATGGCCCAACAGAACCGTGTACACTGACATGGGTCCCTGAACATAGGGACATCGAGGGAAAACTGCATGCAGATGAACTCGCTAGGCTGGGTACAACCAGGCAGATTCTTCCTGACCAAGAACGCTTAGGTATGCCCCTGCCCACTTGCAAGCTAATGCCAAAAGAACACATCCATCGTCAAGCCTACGAAAGATGGCTACAAACACCGGGGTGTCGAATATCGAAGGAAACCTGGCCAAAATGGGATCCTAAGAGATCACGTCACGTGTACAACCTAGCACCACACTTGTGTGGGTACTAAGAAGTCATGCCTTATAGGTAGGTATGCTGAAAGGTAAGGATCGCCTTATCGTCGATGCTGAAGGAGTTGTAAAGAGGATGAGGAGGAGGGAACGGTCGTTCACCTCATCGCAACTACCCAGCACTAAGCTGAGCACGGCAGCGCTTTCTGAGTGCTCCATTTCTATATAATCTGAGCCAGGTTGTGGAGTATGACGTCAAGCACCTGGTATCTTTTATCAGGTCCTCAAAATGGTTCGAAGAGGAAAAGTAATGGTGTATTTTCGTGGTATCACAACGGCTTAATATCACTGCCTAAGTCTGCCCTCGGGCAGCCACCTCAACTTAACCTAACAGATGTACATCTACAAAAATTACTGGAGCTCGTCCAGGAGTTAAGGTTAAACCACAACAAAGTTAGCCAAACGTTAACAGCTGCCAAGTTTATTGTTTTATTATCAGCTATTATTATAGCGAATGTTATCGTCGAGTTATTGGTTCGTTATCGGCTTGTTATCGCCGCGTCATCGGTTTCTTATTACTTTTTTATCGGCTGTTATTGCTGGGTTAGAGATATGTCATACATTTTATATTGAAATGTTATCAGTATAACTTTCATAGTAAACCGACTAGATAGTAAGTAATCGATAACACGTCGGTAGCAGACTGGTTACACTCTGATGAAAAATCGATAGCTTTCCGACATCAAATCCTTAACTGTTTGTTAACAATTCGAAAATTTTTTGAAAGCAAATTCGAAACTTCGATAGTGTAAAGATGACTTTACGATAAATAATCGATCAATTTTCCATAGGGAATCATTATTTTTTCGATAACATATCAATAACTTTTTGAAATGAAATAGATAATTTGTTGTTAACAAGCCGTTCATATTCAAACGTCGATAACTTTTCCATAATAAATTAATATCTTTCCAATAAAAATATCGATAACTTTCTATAGTAAATCGGTTTAAACGGTGTTAAGCGCCAATTAAGTAAGTAAATCGGTAACTTTTCGATAACATATCGGTAACTTTTAGAAATAAAATAGATAATTTGCTGTTAACGAGCCGTTCATATTTCAATAGTCTATAACTTTTCCGCAATAAATAGATAACATATCGATAACTTTTCGATAACATATTGAACTCTTTCTGTTCAAACCCGATAACTTTTCGATATTATTCGAAGTGACTGACGCTTTCGCATTAAAAAATGCACAAATCAAAAAACTTTTCGACAGCGTAAAAGTGATTTCGATAAATAAACGATAATTTTTTTCGGCAACTTTTGGATAACATATCAGTAAGTTTTTGAAATATCAGTAACTTTTGATATCAAATGCATAATTTTTGTTAGGAATCTTTAATTTCTCAATAGTCGATAGTAAATCGATAACTTTTCCTTAAAATATGATAACATATCGATACTTTTGTGTTATCTAATCGGTAACTTTTCAAATGACATTCGAAGTGACGCTTTCGCATCAAAAACTGTACAAATCCAAACCTTTTCGATAGCGTAAAGATGACTTTTCGATAAATCGATAACTTTTCTGTAGCAAATCGTTAGCTTTTGGATAACATGTTAGTAAGTTTTTGATATCAAATAGATAATTTGTTGTTAACAAACTGTGAATTTTTCAATAGTCGCTAACTTTTCTATAATAAAATCGACATATCGATAACTTTATGTTAAACAATCGATAACTTTTCGATAACTCTCGAAGTGACGCTTTCGCATTCAAAAATGCATTTACTCATTGCAATGTGACGCTGTCGATTACATCTGCTATTTTCTCCTACACAACTGCAAAGTTGTGTTTGTAAACTGATATCTCTTCTGAATGGTATGCTGAATGACTGTAATGATTTGTATGTACATATGTATGTGTGCATATTTATGTGTATATTTAGCTCTACATTGCCATTGCCAATAACATGTTGAGACTCATTTATTACGTCAAAGTGTCATCACGGCCTTGCTTCGTTCTTTCCTTCCTTTAGGCAGTTGTTAAGTATTTTTAACTTACCAGTGGTTTATATAATTAATGATTGTGTTTTTTATGGCTTGCAGCAAGTAAATAATACACTTTCCTCCATACGATGTGGTCATAATTTATTTTATATACACACACCTTAAACATATGCCTAGACGGTTTAAAATAGCAGAGCAGAGGTTGACGACACACTGAATAAATACGTTTCAACTTTAGCTTTCCTTTATGGATATGTATTTGTTCAAGTGTTAGTATGTATGAGTGCAAAACATCAACATGAACTTTGAACGTGGTAAAAAAAATGAAAACTCGTCAAAGTTTGCTGCGAATGTATAAATTTGCAAAAAAGTGATGGGTCGGCCTAACGAGCAGATGAAAATTGATATAACAGGAGTGGCTCATAATTATGCTGATTACTCATTTAATATTAAATATTGAAGGCACGTAAAATCGAAAGATGAAAACAAAAATATCCAGGCTAGAACATTTATCATAAAAAAGGAAAGGGTGAGAGGCTCTTGAAAATATTTAACTTAGCACGGCTCACTCATACTGTTTCATAAGTGTGTATATTTGAATTTTAAAAAAACCTAAGTAAGTTATATCGTCGCACCTATATCTCTTCACATATTAACAGCCCAAAGGAGATATTTTTTCCTTATTTTCGTCATACCTGAGCTTAGCTTCATATCAGCGCAGCAAAAATCATCAAGGCACCAGCGCAATCATCAGTATTGATATTGTAACGAATTTACTTTCCCCTTATTTGCAACCTTCTACTAAGTTGGAATCACTAAAGTTGAATAAATAACTCCAATATTGAATAATGGAAAAATGGCCTTTATTAAAGTACTTCACAAAAAATAATACTGCTATTGCCCGCCAGATAGCGTCTTCATCAAAACTGCTCTAGCGCCTCTACCTTTGGTGCTTTTATACTTTGTGATTCCTCGTCGCATCTTCTAGGCGCTTCCAGAATTACTTAGTTACCGCCATATAGTTATAACTACAGATGCACGTGTATAGCTTCTCATATGCGCGCGTATTTGTGAGCGACACTTCCACAATTACAATTGCATACTTCGGGAGCATCTCAGATAAGATATATGCAGTGTTTGTGCACTGTTTCTCCTGCGTGTACGTACATATAGACATAATTTATGATTCGTTTGTGTAGATACATAATGATTGACATATGGATATGCATGCAAGTCACTGTTTAGCATCGGCTGTAGAGATGGCAGTACCCCTTAGTGTTGCTAATATTCGTAAGAATATAAGTACAGCTTTTGAATAGCACGCAGCGCCTAAAACTATACCAATGGCAAACAATATTTTATTCGCCACCACTGTAATAGCGGCCGAAAAATACAACCACAGGTAGAACGGAAAATAGTGCTTAAAGCAAAACTACAGTTTTTGTTCGGTAGAAATATTAGTGTAATTCATAACCAGTTGACAGACAATTTTATGTAAGTAAAAGACTCTTTCGCTGCATAGGCTGATCATCGAGAACGTGGTTTCCAAATTTCATTTGAGTAGATTTGTAAACATTATTTGTATTCGCCCGCCAAATTCAAATTACTACTTTACTATGTAAGCGCTTAAAATTTTTAAATATTTCCACCAAGGAGTAATATCGCCGGAATAAGTGTTGCAACTAGTTCTTCGTCAATCTAAAACGGCGGAGGCATTGCTCAGTTTGACTGGTTGCTTGAGATTTCAAATTGCGAAGAATGCCATCACGTTTCCACATTCCTTTGAAAATCATATTTGCGCCATTAACAATGCTTAGCTATCGATGCACGAAATGTGGAAGTAGTAAGAAGAGTGTTACCATTAGTGGCAACGAATAGCAGGTACAGAGGAATGAGTGATAACTAGATGACTAAAAGTAGAGAGAGGTGTTGATGCTTTTTCATGTGTGAAAATGGAGCATTGCCCCAATGTAAAAGGCGGCAAACAAGCAACTGCAGAATTGAGTAAAAAAGAAAAACTCGTCACAGTGTGAGTATAGTTGTACACTGACACTTTTCTCAAATCGTACGTATATCCTACCCGACTGTTCAGGCCGCCTTTAGGCAGGTGTAGTTACCAGTTATTGAGTTGTCATTCAGCCTATGAATCTTTGTCACTACACTACTTATTCATTATTTGTGAGCATCGCTGTCGGTAGACAGTAGCTGTTTGTACTATCAAAAGGTCTTTCTTGGTTTGGATTAGGACGTCATCGATTTGCTGCGAGCCAACCGTGTCTTGCTATGTATTATCGATTGCTGCTCTCTCTACTCGTATTAGCATTCGCTTGAACGAATATCTATCACGTGGGGCTTCAAGGGATTGATAAGCGCAATTCAGAGGTTCTGCAACCCGGATTGTCAAACACACCTACGGGAGGCGAATCCCAAGCTCTGGAACTAAGGAGGGGAGGGATGGCTTAGAAGGTTCAATGCGGTCATATTAAATCGTTCCCGAGATGGTCGGGCTAGTACCTTAATGGTGCTTGTTACCGGAACGTCAAAAAATAAAAATAATATAAGGCGCGATAACCTCCGAAGAGATTTTAGGTCGAGCATCGCCCCCAATTTATGTCGTGCTCCTTTTAAATTTTTCCTACGATTGGCAGGGTTGGACCTACATGTTTCATGCCGACTACGAACAGCATCTGCAAGCAGAGGAGTTTTCACTGAGAATCATTTCATGGCAGAAATACACTCGCGAGTCTTTGGCGGTCCCGCTTAGGAAAACTTTCTTCTAATTGAAAAATTGCTTCTTGCTTCTAAAATTTGGATGTTGCTTTGCCCGGTGGCGTATACCCAGGATCTTCGGTGTGGTAGGCGGAGCACGCTCCAAACCACCACGGCGGCCGCCAAATTTACTGGAACATGCCGGATCTTTATCTGGCAAAGGATCATTAACAAAGATAACACACCCCAAAACCTTCAGGGAGTGTCTTTATCGCTACAACAAACACAACAATAGCTACTATCATCTTCTAAATTTACATTGTCTGAGTAGTTATTATGCAAGCTATTACTTACTTGAATTGCGTGTCAAACACTGCCAAACAACCGTATTCGCCATAAGAACATCTGAGGTGCTGCTTTTTTTCCAATTATATCTACCCATTACCAAATGACATTGATGACTTAAAAATTTCTTTAGAGCAGTCAACAACAGTCAGTCGTTTTCAAAGAACAGAGCTCTCAGTCGAGAAGCATCAAGCAAGTACTCAGAAGAGTTGGTGTTCTATCATCATGACTTCAAAAGTGATGACTATACTCCGAAGCCTAGTTGTCTCTAAACCACATTCGACATGGAAAGACGGAAAATCTTCCAAACATCCATCAATTCTCTTCTTTTGTTATACTCAGCTGAGCAGAGCTCACAGAGTATATTAACTTTGTTCGCATAACGGTAATCCGTAACGGCATAAACTAATCGAGATAGATATAGACTTCTATATATCAAAATGATCTGCGTGAAAAAAGAAATTCATTTAGCCATGTCCGTCCGTCCGTCCGTCTGTAAACACGATAACTTGAGTAAATTTTGAGGTATCTTGATGAAATTTGGTATGTAGGTTCCTGGGCGCTCATCTCATATCGCTATTTAAAATTAACGAAATCGGACTACAACCACGCCCACTTTTTCGATATCGAAAATTTCGAAAAACCGAAAAAGTGCGATAATTCTTTACCAAAGGCGGATAAGGCTGTGAAACTTGGTAGGTGCGTTGACCTTATGACGGAAAAGAGAAAATTAGAAAAATTTTGGACAATGGGCGTGGCACCGCCCACTTTTAAAAGAAGGTAATTTAAAATTTTGCAAGCTGTAATTTGGCAGTCGTTGAAGATATCATGATAAAATTTGGTAGGCACGTTACTCTCATTACTATATGTGTGCTAAATAAAAATTAGCGAAACCGGATGATGAACACGCCCACTTTTAAAAAAAAATTTATAAAAGACAAATTTTAACAAAAAATTTAATATCTTTACAGTATAAAAGTAAATTATGTCAACATTCGACTCAGTAATGATATGGGGCAGCAAAATACAAAGATAAAAGAAAATTTCAAAATGGGCGTAACTACGCCCTTTTTCATTTAATTCGTCTAGAATACTTTTAATGCCATAAGTCGAACAAAAATTAACCAATCCTTGTGAAATTTGGTAGGGACATAGATTCTATGGCGATAACTGTTCTCTGTGAAAATGGGCGAAATCGGTTGAAGCCATGCTCAGTTTTTTCCAGCTTTGTCCGCTGTCCTTCCGCTCGGCCGTTAACACGGTAACTTGCGCAAAAGTCGATATATCTTAACTTAAATTAGTTCATGTACTTATCTGGAGTCACCTTATCTTGGTATAAAATATGGCCGAAATCCGACTATGACCACTCCCACTTTTCCGATATTGAAAATTACGAAAAATTTATAAAATGCATGTTCTGTACCAAATACGAAAAAAGAGATGAAACATGGTAATTGGATTGGTTTATTGACGCAAAATATAACTTTAGAAAAAAACTTTGTAAAATGGGTGTGACACCTACCATATTAAGTAGAAGAAAATGAAAAAGTTCTGCAGGGCGAAATCAAGAGCCCTTCGAATCTTGGCAGGAATACTGTTCGTGGTATGACATATATAAATAAATTAGCGGTATCCGACAGAAGATGTCTCTGGGTCACCCTGGTCCACATTTTGGTCGATATCTCGAAAACGCCTTCACATATACAACTAAGGGATACTCCCTTTTAAAACCCTCATTAATACTTTTAATTTGATACCCATATCGTAAAAACACATTCTAGAGTCACCCCTAGTCCACCCTTATTGCGATATCTCGAAAAGGCGTCCACCTATAGAACTAAGGCCCACTACGTTTTAAATAATCATTAACACCTTTCATTTGATACACATGTTATACAAACACATTCCAGGGTTACCCTATGTTCATTTTTCTAAATGGTGATTTTCCCTTATTTTGTCTCCAAAGCTCTCAGCTGAGTATGTAATGTTCGGTTACACCCGAACTTAGCCTTCCTTACTTGTTTTGTATAGCCGACTTATCATACATCCCTCGTTTCTTAACACATAAGCATGCTAGGGACGTAAGTGAGCGTTGTAAAGCTGCGGTATTACCATAAATATATTGAATACTTAGTGGTCAGACCTTTAGGAAGAAAAAAAAACTAATTAAAAATGCAAAAAAAGCCGCGTTAAAGCAAAGGAAGAAAAAATGTATCAATTAATAGGAGAAGTTGAAAAAAAGTAAAATAAAATAAGAAAAATGCAATTTTACGGAGCAACAGCAAAGTGATTAATGACAAAGGCGCATGCAAGCATGCAAAAAAGTGCAATATTTCACCAGCAAAACAACAATAGCAATAACCGTTACTTTGCACCTGAGGCTGAAGCGTGTAACACAATTGCCGTAGCCAGCTTGGCTTTTAAAATGAAAATGGAGCGCTGAAAGAGGAAAGTAAACATACAGACAAACGTATAAATCACCGAATTCGAGTACGAAGTATTCGTGGAGTTAGGTTTGGCATATTCCACATAATGTGTCAAGCATAGAAGTTAATACTGCCTCATCCAATCGATGTCCCCTGACCCACTAAGCTAAGCGATTGAGCGTAGCAGCCTCAAACTTCAAAGAGAAACTGATATTGTGTATTCTCTTGACTCTAATATTCCTGTTGTTTTCTTTGAGACTATATTTTTAGAGACGATTTTGAAGTCAAATTCTAGAAATATGTACTGTTTTTTTGCTGGGAGTATCAGCTTTCTTTTTCTCTGCTGCTAGACATGCGATATAGACACTATATTGTTTGAATCAAGAACCCCACCACACAACAGTACTCGCACAGCGCTTAACTTATCAAAAGCTTTTGGTACAGTCAACCACGACATTTTACTGCAAGACTTGCAAGGGTCTTCCCTACCTCCAGATCTTAAAAGGTGGAACGCAAATTATCTGTCTGATCGGCAAGCATCGGTGCAATTCAGGAACATAACATCTAAACCCGGAAGAATTAAACAAGGTGTACCACAGTCACTGACCAAATCATCATGACGACCTATTTATTTGACATTCACTCCTATGGCATTACGCTACCGACTGTCTTACACCCTGAGTGTGACGTTCGATTAGGATCTACATTTTGGCGAGCATGCATCCGCAATTGTACTTAAATCCAGAGCCGTAATAAAAACCGCAAATTTCTTGCCGGCAGCATTGGGGTAAAGACACAGAGACACCCATTACCACTTACCAAGCAATTGACCGGCCGATTGCATGCTATGCGTCCCCGATATGGTCGCCAAACTTAATGGTTACTCACGGGAAGAAAATACAGGCCTGACAAAATACTGCTCTCCAAACCGCTAAGGACTGTCTTCTTATCTCCCCCCAGAACATCACCTACACAGTGAGGCGATTGTACTCCTCATTAAGGAGAAAAATGAAATGCTAAACAAACAGTTCAACAGTCCTAACAGACATCTGATTGAAGAGGCCACACCTCCCAGGTGCTTAAGAAGTCATCTCCGCAAATATTATGAGGAAATACGGCACCTGAGAGCACAGCCGTGAGGACCTCTATGCCAGGAATGGTTAAGCGAACCACGTTCTTAAAGATAAACGCCCTAACAGGTTAAACTCTTACCTATCCAGAATCAAACGCGGCATACGCAATGTATGTCCTGCTTGCAATGTGCACCTACATGAACCATCTCTTTAATGTCAATGTGGAACCAAAACCTCACACCCCTCTCACTTTGATCCACCCCTATTAAAACGGCAAGTTTTCTTGGACTCCCGGTAGAGAATATTGATTACAATTTGTGAGTGGTCGCGCCTATTGGATGGTTCGCCCCATACAACCACAAAAACACTCTCTTGATGGCATGATTGAAATTTCGCCTTTCAACTTTTACTACAAATTCTATTAAATTTAAATACCAAAACTACCACTACATTGTGCTGCGTCTCACAACTTTGAAAGTTAGACAAAGACCAAGTTAAATGCTCAAACAATTGAAACGAAGTATAGTGTTGTAATGAAATTAAGTGAAAAAGTGGGAGTTGGCGATATAACAGATAGAAAACAATTTAGAGATTTGATGAAACTTTTGACAACACTTCAAGCAATAAAAAAAAACAACTAAATACTTAAGACAATAGAAAAAGCGTGCGATAAGCGCAATTGAGGGTGACACGTTGCGATTTGGGAGAAAAAAAAATGAAGAAAGCGAGAGACTAGGGAATGAGAAACTGCAAATAACTTTGCAAATTTAAACAAAAATTCAAAATGATTTTCTTGCTGATCAGTGAGTAGATTTTGATTTTGAAGCCAGGTGGTACTCATAACTTCAAAGTTTTAGATTTTTGAGTTAGCTCACTTTTGATCCGGGTGTGCGCTATATTAAGCCAAGAAGAAGCAGAGTAGAATACGTACATCCATTTATGTAAATCAAAATCTGCTTATACAAGAATATTTCGCGTTTCCTAATATGCGGCTCGTGAAGCTGAGGCTGAGAAAAAAAACGAAAAAAATTAAGAAACAATTCAATACAAATTTTATGTTTTACGTGATGTGAATTGATGCACAAAACTTCATGTGAACACACATAAAGTACATAAGTTTGTTGCATATAAATCAAAGAAAATATTTTTATAATAAAATCTTATTCAAATCCCTTTCAATTTTTTTTCTTGCCTACGCTTTATTGCGATCTTTTCGACTAACTAAATTATAGCTCCGTTCATACGCGCCTTGCATAAGTGGCTGCTATATTGTGATTCTAGGCAAATAATAATAACAATAATAATAAAATATATTTTTGAAAAGTCAGCAAAGTAAATATAATGAGGAAATATGTGAGTATAAGTGCAGTATCATTGCACACCAGGGCGTATGAGTAACTTTTTGCCGCAGTCTTTCAAATCAGAATGTACGAGGATTACTTCAACTAAAAATTTAATATGAAGCTAGGGAGGGAGCAGATATATTTTTGAATTCACGAGTGAAGTTAAGAACAGTATTTTAGATGTATTAATATCTGTGCCCACGGTAGGGGGAATCCATTTGATGTTGATTAAGGCTACACAAGGTGTGTGGGGTAATCTAAAGAAAGGAAAAGGGATGAAAATGAAAGCAAAGAGGATGAAAGGGAAAGGATGGAAAAGGTTTCTTATAGGTGTATTAGGTTTAGATGAATTATCGATTTGTTATCGGAGTGTTATACATATACAAAGTTATCCATTTATTATCGAAAAGTTATTGATTATTATCGAAAAGTTGTCAATATGTTATCAAAAATTTATTCGGCTGTTATTCGAGAGTAATCGGTTTGTTGTAATAAAGTTATCGATTTGTTATCAGAAAGTAATCGATTTTTTATCGAAAATCTATTGATTTGCAATCGTAAAGTTATGGATAAGTTATAAAAAATCATTGATTTAATGTTGGAAAGCTATCGATTTGTAATCGGAGTGCAACCAATTTGTTATAGGCGTGTTGTCGTTTTGTTATCGAAAACTTATCGATCTCTTATCGAAAATTTATCGAAAAATTATAGATATGTTATCCTAAAGTAATAGATTTATTATCAAAAAGGAATCAATTTGCTATCGAAAAGCTATAGATTTATTCCGGAAGCATTATATATTATTTATCGAAAAGCTAAATATCGACGCGTTAAATATAAATTATCAATAAATTATAGATTTGATAACGAAAGGTTATCGATCTGTTATCAAAGCTTTACCATTTTGTTATCGGCTTGTTTCGAAAATCTATCTATTTGTTACAGAAAAGTTATCGTTTTTTGTGGTACTATTAACAATATGTTATCGGCTAGTTGTTAGGTTTTTAAAGACGACTCATCCGTTTGTTATAAAACTTAAAAATAAGGTCGATAATGCATCTGTAATCCGGTAATAACAAGCCGAGAAAAATCCAATAAGAAACCAATGAATCGGTCATAACAAGCCCATAAGAAACCGATAACTCGGTGACAAAACAATAACTTGTCGGCATCTGTTGTTTTCCGTAATTATTTGTTTCTCGTAATGTTACCTCTGTTGTGGTTTAACTTCAACCCATGTGCGAGCTCTAACTTAGTTGAGAACATTTTCTATACGTGCGTACTTATAACATCGAACTTTACGAATACCGGGTACTTTTTCTTAGAACAGGATACTTTTCGGAGCCGGTTACTTATTCGTATGTATGTAGTTTTTCGGAACCGGTGACGTTTTTAGAACCGGGTACTTTAAAAAGAATTTATACTTTTTCAGAACCGGACACGTTTTTGTACCGAGTACTTTTATACCCGGTTATTTTTTGAAATCTTGAACTTTTAAGAACCGAGAACTTTTTTAGAACCGTGTCCTTTTGAAAACCTGGTACTTTTGAAAAAGACGGCTACTTTTTCGGATTCGGGTACTTTTTTGAATCCGGGTAGTTACTTTTTAAAAATTCGGTAACTTTTTCGGATTCGTGCACTTTTTTGAAACCGGGTTGTTATTTTAAAGCGCGATTTTTTTAACTGGATACTTTTTGCGGGTACTTTATGAAAGCGGCTATTTTTTCCGCACCAAATACTTTTTATTCCCATGTACTTTCTTTATTCGGAAAGTTTTTGAAATCTTTGAACCGGTTACTTTTTGAGAAACGGATACTTTTTATAACCGGCTACATTTTTGAACCGTGTACCTTTTCTGAACCAGGTACTTTTTATGACAGGGTAGTTTGCTGAATCGCGAACTATTTAAGAACCGAATACCTTTGAAAAACTATGCTTTTTTAAGACAGATAATCTCTGGGATCCGCGTATTTCTTTGAAACCGGTAATATTTTTTAAACCAGGTACTTGTTTAAGCGGATACTTCTTTTGAACATGGTTCTTTATGGAGCCGGACTCTTTTTTCCGACCAGGTAACTTCCACGCCCTGGTACATTCTTGCATCGGGAACTTTTTAAAAACCGAATACTTCTTAAGAAACTTTGTATTTTTTAGAAACGGGTACTTTCTTAAAAGAAGAATACTCTTTTGGTTCAGGGTATTTTTTTCAAAACGGTTACTTTCTTAAAACCGTGTGCTTTTTTAACAGAATACTTTTACAAAACGGGGTATTTTTGGAACCGGGTACTTTCAGAGCCAGGCACTTTTAAAACCCGAGCACTTTCTTACGTCGGGAACTTTTTGAAAACCGGGTACTTTTACGGATCCGGGTAGTTTCTTAGAACCGGTTACTTTTTAAAAAAACTTATATATTTTCGGATCTTGATACTCTTTTGAAAGCGGGTCGTTTTTAGAACCAGGTGCTTTCTAAACTTCTATCAAGAACTTTTCAAGTACATATTTAGGACCTGGAAATTGTCTAAGCCGGGTATTCTTTCAGAAATGGGTAACCTCTCCCTTAGCCTTTAGCTGTGTTAAAATTTTCGAAACTTTTAAATTGAAGAAGTGTGTATTTGTCCTGTCTGACGGATCATAATTACATATGCATTTCATGTTTATTTCTGTACAGTGCAACAGCAAATTACATTAACTCAAATGTTATTATTAGGCATAGCCCTTAGAAAGTATTGAGGTAAATTTACACAGCGGCACTTAAAGGTTTAAATTTATGTACACATCCTTAAGTGTTTACAAATGTATGAGTAAATATCATTGAATATTATTGCATGTGAACATATTCAAATAGATTTATGTGCAAAATGCATTGCTTGTATGTTTTGTAAGTGAAGATGGGTGTGTGCGCTATCAAAAGCAGTCTACGGCAGTTTCACTTTCATTCAATTATTCAAATCAAATTTGTTACCGCTATAGAATGCAACATTTATCTAATCTACACTTAGATGAGTTGGAATCTCCTGGCCATAAAAGCACAGAAGCACCTCTTATGTGCCTCAGATTGCAAATTTTGAGATTAGCAGTTGTACAAGGGAAATTACAAACAGCGGTTGCAACATATGCGGTATGTGGTGAATTGATTTGAATCTTTAGTGGTAGACTGATATCAAAGTCCTACAATAACACGCAAACATATACGTTCGGCTTTTAATATCGGATACTTATGCGCACACGCAACATACCTATAAATGAAGCTTATATAAGCCTCCTCAATTCAAACTGGCACTTGTTAGCAAGAGATGTCCTACATTTGATTCTTAAGCTGACATGATTTCCGCTATTAATGCTGATTCCCAGAAAGAAACAGTCTCGAATTTATATCCGTCTATAGTGACGTGGATACCGCGCACATTCTTTCCTGGCTGACAGCATGTAATTCGTCTTGTCTATATTTGCTGCAAGGTTCACTTTTTCTGGAGCCCAATGAATTTGGATTTTTTCACAAGGTTAATGTTATTTTTCGTATGTTTTTATGTCCATTTCAGGTTTTGACTTCTTCATATCAGTCAATGCAGTGCTTTTTACTGATATATAGGACCATCGGCGAGGGCAGGGCTCTAACGCCAAGGCCATACGCTGGCTTGTGAGTTGGTAGTCACGCCAATACTCATATATGTGATGCTGGTGTAGTGGAGAGCATACCCAAAATACATTGCGGCAAGGCTACTGCGGCATGGTCACTTCACCAACTCCGACTTTTTATCAGGCAGTAAAGACTATAATGTAGCGACATGATCCCTGTGTGGGATTCAACAGCTTAATTAAATCAAGAAAGGGATTGGGAAAGTGACTCAACTGGACCAGGTTCACGGATGGATCGAAGTTGTGAAGGAAAGGTCAGTGGTGAGGTTTTCTGTTAAAAGCTCGAGTTCAAGTTGCCCGAGCACTGTATTGTCTACCAAGCAGAAACCGCCGCGTTTAAGAATGATATGAATAGGATGCTTATTAGTGACAATACTGATAGAAAATGTAACACCTATTCGGGCTATGTAGCGGTAATTAAAGGTGCTCTGTACAATTAAGTTGTATGTGGCGGGCTGTAAAGAATTTAAAACTCTACTGACCACTGTACTTGTTCAGATGAATCTTGAGTCAGTCAAGTAAGTAAACTATGTGTAGAACCCCTTTGACAGGGCAGTGATATACTTCTGGCCGAAAGAAGCTCGCAAGCTGTTTGTGGAAATAAGTGGGCTCACTGAGGCTCATTAATTCTTGGAGATTGGGCTGGTGGGTATTTACTGTCCAGTAGGAGCTCATGCGTTTTCAAGAGGAACAAAGATTGCGTGCGCTACTTCTGAATATATTGGAAAACTCTTCCAGCCTTTAGCTGCATGGAGAATGAAAAAATGGATGGATTTATTAGAATTAGGCGAATTTAACATGGAACAGTTGTATCACATACTTGGTTAGTTAGCTATATGCGTGTGTTTGTGTGAGTAACAACTTCTCTTAGCTGATGACTACATGTGTGTACGTGAGATATCTCTTCACTTCGACTTGCTGGTTATGTGTGTCGAATATTCTTCATTGCCTTGTACATAAGCGTGGCTGCTTGCTTTAATGTGTACAATTATGTACATAACTGTGGATGTTTGCTATTTTTGTTGTTGTGATTATTTACTAACAGCACAGTGATGCTAATATTCGCTACACTATCATAAAGGAGCTTCTTCTACCATAGCAGCTTAGTTCCAAGCTAAACTAACTTCAACCCTATGAAACTGTATATAGAACCTCAAAAATAGTCCCGAACTGGTCCCTTATCATTGTCTGCCTGCTTACAGCTCTATAAAATTGAAGTCATTGTGAAATTATTTTCAAAATTGTATGTCAGTGCCAATATTTTCAACTTACCTTCACATGCACTGCACTAATTTGACAAATGAAATTCATTCTGTTTGCCAACCACAATCAAATCGGCATTTCATTTGAACTTTCATTTGTCGACATTTCCCTGCCACATTGGCTTCCGCTTTGAGCACAGTAAGTAATGCGTATACGAGTAGGCTGACATGTTGTTAGTGCAGTTGGTGTATTTGGTCTTCTCTTGTTGCTCACTGCTTCGTTGACCATAATAGCCAAAGTGGAAATGCACTAAACAGATTTTGTTGCAATAATTCATCAAAACTCATACAAAATCTCATAATGATCTACACACAATGCAACATGCATGTTGGCGTGTATAGCAAGAATTAATACCTCAGTAATTTCTTAGTTAAATGTTCTATATTTGCGATTGCCTATTCGTAGAATGATGTTATTGTTGTATTATACAGTTATACAGTATTTACCTAATTGTATAATTTTGCTTAATGAATTTTCCCAGAAAGCTATTGCGTGCACAAATACAAAAGCTTCATCCTAAAAGCATATATTAAGTAAGTTCGCAGTAGCTTCTTCTTTTGTTCCATGAAAATGATCATGTGAGCTTTAGTTCATAAATGAGCTTATCCGAAATGTTGCTCTTAATTAAATTCATTTATTGTTGGATAGTAATCTTTCATAGTACCAATTTAATTGACTTAATATAAGTCTCAGTAGTCTTTGATGAATATAAATGATAACATTCATTAAATTTGCTCCTTTTTGTTGTTTGTACAAATTAGGTATAATAATGATTTAATTTGCAGCTCATGTAAGAAATGTGTTTTATTTTATGTGTGGAAAAATTTGAAAAGATTTTCTGGATAACTACCCAGTTCTGAAAAGGTACCCGGTTCAAAAAAGTACCGAGTTCTTAAAACTGACCGGATCAAATAAGTACCCGGTTCCAAACGTACCCGATTTAAAAGGTAACCGGTAAAAGTATCAGATTCTGAAAACTATCCGGTTCTTAAAACTGACCGGTTCAAATAAGTACCCGGTTCCAAATGTATCCTATTCAAAAGGTAACCGGTAAAATATAAGATTCTCAAAAAGTAACCGATTTCAAATAAGTATCTGGCTTTCAAAAAAGAGCCGATTCCGAAAAAGCACTCTGTTCCTAAAATGTACCGATGTAAAGACCGTCCACATTCGGGAAAATGAACCGAATCAGAATAAGTACACAGTTATGAAAAGGTACCTGGTTGTGAAAGGAAGCCGACTTTTAAAAAGTACTCGGTTTGGAAAAAGTACCTCAGTCCGTAAAAGAACCTGGTTGGAAAAAATATATGGTTCTGAAATAGTACCAGGTTCAAAAAAGTGCCCAGCTCAAAAAAGTACCCGGTTCGAAATAAGCATCCGCTTCAAAAAGCATACCGTTTTTTAAAACTGATCCGGTTCAAAGAAGGAACCGGTAAAAGTTTCATGTTCTCAAAAAGTAACCGATTCTTAATAAGTATCTGGCTCTTAAAAAGACCCGATTCTCAAAAAGTAAGCGATTCTAAATAAGTTCGGAAACGGTACCTGAATCCGTAAAATAAAGAACCTGGTTGGAAAAAGTATATGGTTCTGAAATAGTACCAGGTTCAACAAAAGTGCCCAGCTCAATGAAGCACCCCATTCGAAATAAGTACCCGGTTCAAAAAAGTCCACCGTTTTTTAAACTGACCCGGTTCCAAAAAGGAACCGGTAAAAGTATAAGGCTTTATTAAAGTAACCGATTTTTAATAAATATCTCGCTCTTAAAAAAGACCCGATTCTCAAAAAGTAAGCGATTCTAAATAAGTACGCGGTTCTGAAAAACTACCCGGCTCGCTTCGTAAAAAAAGTACCCTGTTCTTAGAAGACAATCCGGCTCAAAAAGTATCCAGATATTAAAAAAGCCCGGTTCATGGTTCTTATAAAGTACCCGGTTCAGAAAAGTTCCCGATTCTCAAAAAGAACCCGATTATGAAAAAGTACCAGGTTCTCCAAAAGTAACCGATTCTAAATAAGTACCTGGCTCATAAATAGGACCCGATTCCGAAAACTTCTTAAAAAGTACCCGGCTCGGGAAATGTAACTGAATCTTAAAAAGTATCTTCTAAAAAGTACTTGGTACTTTAAACAGAAGATGGTATTGAAAAAATACCCGGTTCGGAAAAAATAGTCGGTTTTGAATAAGTACCTGATTCTTAAAAAATATTCGGTTCAAAAAAGTACCAGGTTCAAAAAAGCTTCCGGATCTAAAAACTTAACTGGTTCTGAAAAATTACGCTTTGAAAATATATCCAGCACTGAAAAGTGCCGGTTTCGTAAAAGAAGTACCAAGATACTAAAAGTACCCTGTTTTTAAAAGTACACTGTTCTTATAAAGTAACCGTTGAAAAAAGTAGCCGATGGTTAAAGAGAATCGAGTTAAAAAGTTCCTGATAAAAAGTTACAAGGTTTTAAAAATGTTGAAAAAGTCCGTTCGGTTCTAAAAGTACCCTAATTGTATAGAATTCGTTTCTTGTATCGCAGCTATCCGAATGTTGTGTCATTTCACGAATTCAACTATCTCCGTAATCTTCCCAGTCAATTCTCTACAGTTCAACTGCAGTATTCTGAAGTGTAACGGGAAAGACGTCGTCACCCGGGTGAATGCGGCTTTGTGGAATAAGGCAAGAAGTCAGTACACCTATCATTGAGAAGAAAGATGGTAGCAGAGGCATAATGCCAGAAGAAAGGGGGAAAGAAAGGCATAAGTAAGATGAAAAGATGGAAGGTGGGCAGGTGGAAGAATATGCAAAGGAAAAACAGGCTGAAAAGTTGTGGACAATTATGCTTAGGTCTGTTGGAGAGCTAAAGAAAGAGATGGAACTGCAGAACCAAACCGTCGATGTTAAATGAAAACCCTTGAGTGAGCGGAAAAACGCAACGCAGAGGGCTAGGAAACGGGATGAAAGAATGAGAAGAATAATAATAGAAATACTGTAAGTAGGGGCCAGAAAGAAAAGGGAGAAGGATGAGGAGACGGGGGTATTATGCAATGATTATGATTGGCTATGTGCTAATTTTATATCAGACTAAAGCGCAGTCAGGCAAGGGAGGCTTCGCCAGTATTTTCTAAATTATTTTCACACCAACAAAGTGCTCTGCAGACAATTAAAAGGAAGCTACACAGCAATTTGCTGAAACAAGAATAAACTTTAAGAAAATATTATCGTGCGGAAAGGAGTTCAAAGTATAAAAAGTGAATATGAAATTTACGGTATAATCCCTTACAAAGTAGCTGCAATCTGCTTGTAATCCGCGTACTTTGCGCTAATAGCACTAGCAACCCTCTTTCATCCTTTTCAAAAGCAGCATAAGCTCAAATATAAAGGTGTGGAGTTCAGTACACAGCGGATGGGGGGTGTGAAATGCCGAATGGTGTTGACTGTAGGTATGAAGGTGTGTATTGGTGTGAATGCGTTCTGTAAGCTTATGAAATTAAAAAATTTGTTATGTAAACCCTTTTCGCTTTAGCATATTTTCGTCTTGCGCATGCTTTACTATTAAGGCAAAATTTCTTTCACTGATTACAACAAATTGCGTTACACTAAATCCTTTCTACTTACAGACTTATGAATTTAATTTTTTTACTCATAATAATTTGCGCTCAATTATTTCAAATTGCTTGACATAATGTTACTAAATTACATAAAAGAAATAAAGAAAAAAGAAAAACGCACCTTACTTGCACTTGCGCTAAGCAGACCAGAGTGTCAGTGTGGCTTTCGTGTAGCTAAGTCCCCTTTTTGTCCCCTTTTGTTATGTGAACTGTGGTGTTACTTTGTCCTTTGGGTTTTGCCTCTACTCATCTACTTATTACGTACATACATAACTTCATATTTTGTACTACATATACTGCACAAATAATTGGTATGTGTTCATTAGGGCTTTGAACATAGTGTAACTAAGTTCTTTGCTTAAGATTTCACTTATTGCTTGCTCAGCTCGTCGGTTAATTGGTTGTCGTAGCTGTGATAGAGATTGCTGCTGCATTCTAAATGGGAGCGGTTGTCTTGACTTCGTAGCATAGTAGCATGTCTCTAACTTAGATTGAAACTAACCTAAATATTCTTTGTTAAATTTGTCGTCACATAGCTTTTGTGTAAACGTGTAATGAGATACAACAGCAAAAGTTTTCATGTGGTTAGTGTAAGTAAGTGTGTTAAGGTTGTATGTGAGATCGCTTTTGACCAGCCAGTTCAACATTGATAAAGTTTAGCTTAATATAGTGTCATTGCACCTGTCAGAGATTGTAACTTCATTTAACAACATTTTGATTTCCAACATATTGTAAAGAATTTTAGGAAATTATTGATTATTCTGCACCTTCTGCTATCATTTGAATCGATGAACTGTCGTATAAATAACTCAATAATCCAGTATAGCAAAAGGTTCACAATTAAATTACTCGCGTTCTTCACTTATAGCGTTTTAAAATAAAACTGATGGATTATTTCTCTTTTTGATTTTATATTCCAGTTGCTCATCCGCCTATTTCTTCTAGGTTATAGACTTTTCTCGTTTCTGTATCTCATAGTTGATTATTTAGCTATATGCGTGAGTAATGTCATCATCGCCCTAATGAAGATAGAAAAAATGCATCGAAACGCGTATGGAAAAAAGCTCTTAGTTTTGTATTCATTTGATCGGCCGAAAACGTCCAATAACTACAACAGTTATCAAAAACTGACCCAAAATAAAATAAAATAATTTAAAAAATTTTAATAAATATTTAATTAAAAAAAATGTTTAAGTTAAACGGTTTTATTGAAAACAATACTTACATTAAGTAATAATAATACTAAAAGCTAGAAAATAATTAGGTAGGTCCTAGGTACTACTCATCACACTCCTTATCAATCTAACGCTTGGCCCTCCTCCAGCTCCAAAACATTTTGATGTCACTTCTACCGGACTGTATGTAATATTTGTTCCAAATATGAGCCAAATCGGACATCATAGGTCGCTTTCTATTCATGTATGTATTATGTGTTCCATATATGGACCAAGTCAGACCACAAATACGATTTTTTTGAATATCTCGATCTTTGCGCCACCTAGCGGCGATTTTTTTCATAGGTCGCTTTCTATTCTTGTATGTATTATGTGTTCCAAATATGAACCAAATCGGACCACAAATACGATTTTTGTGAATATCTCGATAATTGCGCCACCTAGCGGCGATTTTTTTCATAGGTCGGTTTCTATTCTTGTATGTGTTATGTATTCCAAATATGAGCCAAATCAGATCACAAATACGATTTTTTTGAATATCTCGATCCTTGCGCCACCTAGCGTCGATTTTTTTCATATGTCGCTTTCTATTCTTGTATGTATTATGTGTTCCAAATATGAGCCAGATCGGATCACAAATACGATTTTTGTGAATATCTCGATCCTTGCGCCACCTAGCGGCAAAAACAAAGTTAGTAGTACTTTATGAACATTTTTCAATTTGCAGAACTTTCTATATCAGTCCTTAAATTTAAGTAAAAACTTTCTTATACTACCTGATTAATACATACTAGTATCGCCTGTGGTCGAAATTCGACAAATGTGTATTTTTTTCAACTCAGTCTATGCATCAAGTGTTGGAAATATAGCAAACTGGTCTAACTTACTTAACTTTTTCTTTAAAATTTTGAATTTGATCTAAGACCTTGTACTTTTTGATTGTATTTTCTTAAATTTTCTACAAACTTTTCACATGTAATTATAACGTTTTGGTATGGAGCTCCTTAAACAAATATAAAAAATATGTAAAATCATAGAAATTGAAATAGAATTATGGTGAAATTACTTGAAATTGACTTGAAAAATAGGTTTTTCCACACCACCCGGAAGGTCCCCGTTGGCGCGGTACCGAAGTTAGTTTTGGGAGCTCGGTTCCCCAGTAGGCCTATATCACCCATATACACATATCGCCCATTTACGTCAATAGTGTCATAATTCAAAAAACACGAACTTTTAGTTAAAAATTAAGAAATTTGCTAAAGGAATTTAGCCTATTTCACGCCACCCGTTTAAGTTGGTATAAATACATATCTAATATGTAAGTGTGACACAAAACAAAAATTTCGAGTAAAATAGAGGATATCTTCATAAAAAATAAAATAAAAATATAAAAAAATTATGTAATGAGAAAGAAGGCAGAGTTTACTAAAAAAAATGTTTAATTTAAAAAAAAATAAAGTATTTAAATTGCGAAAAATTAAGTGAAGTGAACAAACAGTTCCATATAAAAACGCAATAAGTGCACTTATACTTTTTTCCGGGTTTTAATGTAATCATTGTGGAAATATAAAGATTCTAATATTCGGATATTTAATGTTGGGATCCCATTGAGATCTATGTACGTAATTAATTTGTATTAAATTTGTAAACACTCCATTTCATGAATATATATGACCATATCTACCATAAAATATCGTCTGTGAACAATATAATACTAAGCTATAAGCAGAATAAATTAGGAAGAAAGGAAAAACAAACAAAAACATTGAAATTATTCACGCAATCATATTTACTAAAATAAAATTGATTTCATAACTTTAAGCGACATAAACTAATTAGGGTTTTGGGATCTAAGCATCCGATTAATGGATATATAATCCTACAAAGTTAGCCTAATAATAAATATAGTGGGTAATATACTGCCAATGCAAGACGGCCGCTATGATGCCGGTTGCCGCTCTGACCTAAAATCAAAAAAGTTTTGGGACGTTTTTTTGTTTCGTAATTAGCATAAAAGTCAATATAAAAAATGTAATGTTATATTTTTGTAACTTTTTCTTTTTTGTTCAGTATAAGACGTACTTTATCTAAAATGAGGATTAAATCTGCAAATGCAACAACATTTTCGAGCAAATTTGCCATTAATTGTTATAAATAAATTAGTTAGTTTCAACAAAAGTTAACTCATTATTTGTGATTTCATGTTTTTTTGAAAACAACTAAAATAAAAAACAAAGAATCTGTTAAATAAAGACTTATGTATTTACGTGTAGGTAAAATTTGCCACAAAAAATGGGCCGGTCAAAAATTAATTCTATTTAAGATTTTTGGTACGCTATAAATTATTTTGGAACAATTTTTTAGGATTTTGATAGAGGCTATTATAGGTAAGCGGCAACAATAAAGGTTTAGGTCTTTGAAATTCGCATTAGCAAACTTAGATAATTGCTCCCAAAGATGGCGCGCTTGTGCACGATAATGAATTACGATATTTGTATGAATTGTTCGAAATTAACAAAAAACTTTTTCTATTAATTATAAACAAATAGAGTAATATTTGTTAACAAAAAAAAGCCTATGCACTGCGGCTGATCAATACGAATCGATTCATATAACTTTTATATAATTTTACATATGCTAAGTATGCGAAACAGCCTGTCAATTGATTGTATGGAAATTTTGTTAGCGTATTAATATACATATAAAAAGTAAGCTTTGTTTATAATTTTTATACTCAGTTGAGCAGAGCTCACAGAGTATATTAACTTTGATTGGATAACGGTTGGTTGTACAGGTATAAAGGAATCGAAATAGATATAGACTTCCATATATCAAAATTATCAGTATCGAAAAAAAATTTGATTGAGCCATGTCCGTCCGTCCGTCCGTCCGTTAACACGATAACTTGAGTAAATTTTGAGGTATCTTGACGAAATTTGGTATGTAGGTTCCTGGGCACTCATCTCAGATCGCTATTTAAAATGAGCGATATCGGACTATAACCACGCCCACTTTTTCGATATCGAAAATTTCGAAAAATCGAAAAAGTGCGATAATTCATTACCAAAGACGGATAAAGCGATGAAACTTGGTAGGTGGGTTGAACTTATGACGCAGAATAGAAAATAAGTAAAATTTTGGACAATGGGCGTGGCACCGCCCACTTTTAAAAGAAGGTAATTTAGAAGTTTTGCAAGCTGTAATTTGGCAGTTGTTGAAGATATCATGATGAAATTTGGCAGGAACGTTACTTGTATTACTATATGTATGCCTAATAAAAATTAGCAAAATCGGAGAACGACCACGCCCACTTTAAAAAAAAATTTTTTTTAAAGTGAAATTTTTACAAAAAATTTTAATATCTTTACAGTATATAAGTAAATTATGTCAACATTCAACTCCAGTAATGATATGGTGCAACAAAATACAAAAAAAAAGAAAATTTCAAAATGGGCGTGGCTCCGCCCTTTTTCATTTGATTTGTCTAGGATACATTTAATGCCATAAGTCGAACAAATATTTACCAATCCTTGTGAAATTTGGTAGGCGCTTAGATTCTAGGACGATAACTGTTTTCTGTGAAAAAGGGCGAAATCGGTTGAAGCCACGTCCCAGTTTTTATACACAGTAGATCGTTTGTCCTTCCGCTCGGCCGATAACACGATAACTTGAGCAAAGATCGATATATCTTTACTAAACTCAGTTCACATAATTATCTGAACACACTTTGTATTGGTATAAAAAATGGCCGAAATCCGACTATGACCACGCCCACTTTTTCGATTTCGAAAATTACGAAAAATGAAAAAAATGCCATAATTCTATACCAAATACGAAAAAGGGATGAAACATGGTAATTGCATTGGTTTATTGACGCAAAATATAACTTTAGAAAAAAACTTTGTGAAATGGGTGTGACACCTACCATATTAAGTAGAAGAAAATGAAAAAGTTTGCAGGGCGAAATCGAAAGCCCTTGGAATCATGGCAGGAATACTGTTCGTGGTATTACATATATAAATAAATTAGCGGTACCCGACAGATGATGTTCTGGGTCACCCTGGTCCACATTTTGGTCGAAATCTCGAAAACGCCTTCACATATACAACTACCACAACTCCCTTTTAAAATTCTTATTAATACCTTTAATTTGACACCCATATCGTACAAACAAATTCTAGAGTCACCCCTGGTCCACCTTTATCGATATTTCGAAAAGGCGTCCACCCATAGAACTAAGGCCCACTCCCTTTTAAAATACTCATTAACACCTTTCGTTTGATACCCATATTGTACAAACAAATTCTAGAGTCACCCCTGGTCCACCTTTATGACAATATCTCGAAAAGGCGTCCACCTATAAAACTAAGGCCCACTCCCTTTTAAAATACTCATTAACACCTTTCATTTGATACCCATATCGTACAAACGCATTCTAGAGTCACCCCTGGTCCACCTTTATCGATATCTCGAAAAGGCGTCCACCTATAGAACTAGGCCCACTCCCTTTTAAAATACTCATTAACACCTTTCATTTGATACCCATATCGTACAAACAAATTCTAGAGTCACCCCTGGTCCACCTTTATGGCGATATCTCGAAAAGGCGTCCACCTATAGAACTAAGGCCCACTCCCTTTTAAAATACTCATTAACACCTTTCATTTGATACCCATATCGTACAAACACATTCTAGAGTCACCCCTGGTCCACCTTTATGGCGATATCTCGAAAAGGCGTCCACCTATAGAACTAAGGCCCACTCCCTTTTAAAATACTCATTAACACCTTTCATTTGATACCCATATCGTACAAACAAATTCTAGAGTCACCCCTGGTCCACCTTTATGGCGATATCTCGAAAAGGCGTCCACCTATAGAACTAAGGCCCACTCCCTTTTAAAATACTCATTAACACCTTTCATTTGATACCCATATCGTACAAACAAATTCTAGAGTCACCCCTGGTCCACCTTTATGGCGATATCTCGAAAAGGCGTCCACCTATAGAACTAAGGCCCACTCCCTTTTAAAATACTCATTAACACCTTTCATTTGATACCCATATCGTACAAACAAATTCTAGAGTCACCCCTGGTCCACCTTTATGGCGATATCTCGAAAAAGGCGTCCACCTATAGAAACTAAGGCCCACTCCCTTTTAAAATACTCATTAACACCTTTCATTTGATACCCATATCGTACAAACACATTCTAGAGTCACCCCTGGTCCACCTTTATAGCGATATCTCGAAAAGGCGTCCACCTATAGAACTAAGGCCCACTCCCTTTTAAAATACTCATTAACACCTTTCATTTGATACCCATATCGTACAAACAAATTCTAGAGTCACCCCTGGTCCACCTTTATGGCGATATCTTGAAAAGGCGTCCACCTATAGAACTAAGGCCCACTCCCTTTTAAAATACTCATTAACACCTTTCATTTGATACCCATATCGTACAAACAATTCTAGAGTCACCCCTGGTCCACCTTTATGGCGATATCTCGAAAAGGCGTTCACCTATAGAACTGAGGCCAACGCCCTTTTAAAAAACTCATTAACACCTTTCGTTTTGATACCCATATCGTACAAACGCATTCTAGAGTCACCCCTGGTCCACCTTTATGGCGATATCTCGAAAAGGCGTCCACCTATAAAACTAAGGCCCACTCCCTTTTAAAATACTCATTACACCTTTCATTTGATACCCATATCGTACAAACAAATTCTAGAGTCACCCCTGGTCCACCTTTATCGCGATATCTCGAAAAGCCGTCCGCTTATAGAACTAAGGCCACTCCCTTTTAAAATACTCATTAACACCTTTCATTTGATACCCATATCGTACAAACAAATTCTAGAGTCACCCCTGGTCCACCTTTATGGCGATATCTCGAAAAGGCGTCCACCTATAGAACTAAGGCCCACGCCCTTTTAAAATATTCATTAACACCTTTCATTTGATACCCATATCGTACAAACAACACATTCCAGGGTTACCCTAGGTTCATTTTCCTACATGGTGATTTTCCCTTATTTTGTCTCCATAGCTCTCAACTGAGTATGTAATGTTCGGTTACACCCGAACTTAGCCTACCTTACTTGTTTATATTACGCTAAAATTTATTTCATATACCTGGGTTGCTTCGGCGAAATTGCTCAAACGGGGTCTCAATACACGCAAATGTCAACAAAATGAAGCAAAGGCCACCACAATTAGAAATGAAAGTTATACTACGTAATATATAGATACATATTAGGGCGGGTCGATTTAAAAATCGCTCATTGCTCTGTGAAAATCGTATTCTAGCCCTTTCATTGGATTTGCCCAATATAATGGGCACAACTTCAAAAAATTGTAAAAATTACTTTGCTTCATATTTTTAGAATTTGCTTTATAGCAAGTCTTTAAATAGAATGTTGTCAACGTTAGTAATCATTGATTAAAAAAAAGTGAAATTTTGCTAGTTTTATTTGCGGTTTTCTGGAGAGCTGAAGCATTTTTTGTGTGTGTTGCGATTTTTAAATGTTTTATCCCAAAAAAAAGAGGTTAAAATTCTTTATGTGCTTTGTCAATTGATCTCTTTGGTAAAATATTATATAAATAACACATTTGTACCGGTATCATTCTAATACAGTTTAAGGTAAGTAAACTAGGACTGCTTATGTCCTGTCCATTATAATGGACAAAAGCAATCAACGGTTGTTATTCAGTACTTTTTTTATTGATTTTTTTAAATTTTTTCTTAGTTTTGTTGCAACTTCTATGTGTTTAAATTACATTATTTAATTTATTTATATACATATTTATAAAGTAATATGTGTCATAAGTAGAAAGTGCCTTCCAACGATTAGCTCTCTGATGGATCGGGCGCTTCGAGATGTTCATACCTGGGCATCAAATGTCGGGTTTAAAGTCAACGCGGATAAGACGTATATGGTCTTGTTTTCAAAGAGGTACAAAGTCCCAAATTGGATCAGGCCTAAGTTAGGAGGAGTGACCCTACAGGAGAAACCTTGCACAAAGTATCTAGGAATCATCCTAGACAGTAAGCTGTCATGGAATCTCAACGTGGAGGAGAGGGTGAAGAAGGCTTCAACGGCACTTTATGCATGTAAAAGAATGCTGGTGTGTACGTGGGGCTTATCGCCCTATCTTTGTCATTGGCTTTTTACAGCGATTGTAAGCCCTATCCTATATTATGGAGTTCTTGTTTGGTGGAAAGCCACACAAAAAGCAACCTACCTCAAAAAATTAGAGGGAATATGCAGACTATCAATGCTTAGCATTACGGGAGCCCTGAAAACAATCCCGACAGCTGGACTGTATGCCATTCTGCACATTCCACCTGTACACCTGGTAGCAAAGAACATAGCGTTACCAACTGCAACCAGGCTCGGTGCCTCGGGGCAGCTTGAGCGCGAACATACGGCCTTAGTAGTATAGCGTCATCAATCACAAGACGAACACACTACCTGATTCCCTATCTGCGCTTCGAGGGCGAACTTAAGGCCACAATAGAGGTGGACGGTTGGCGCAAGGGTGCTCAAATGGAGGACGAGGCGATACATGTGTACACAGATGGTTCCAAAGTAGCGGAAGGAGTAGGGTCTGCGGTATACTGTGCTGATCCGGAAATAAACAGATCCTACAGGCTGCCGGATTACTATAGCGTTTTCCAAGCGGAAATAGTAGCCGTAACCAAAGCAGTGAAACCCTGGAAGAAATAGCCCAAGCTGCAATCGTGTTAACTTTTATATTGACAGTCAAGCAGCAATTAAGGCAATAATCTCGCATAGCACAGCATCTAAATGCGTTTTAGAGTGTAAGCAGTCCCTGGAGAGAATCGGGACAGGGAGAAGCATACATCTATATTGGGTCCCAGGGCATATGGGAATAGATGGGAAGAAAAAGCGGGATGAATTAGCTAAAAAGGGCGCATCCCTTGAAGCTTGCTCCGTAGACGTCCCAATTAGACTGGGCGAAATTAAGCGAAGGCGAGAGGTGCACATGATCGACCAAGCAGGAAAGGCGTGGGTTCAAGCGCGGGGCTGTAAAGTGTCGAAGATTATTTGCAGGTCTTACAACCTTAGACTAAAAAAAGTTGCTTCTATCATTAAAAAGAGAGGACTGTAGGCTCATGACGGGTATTCTGCCTGGACACTGCCTTCTGGCGTCACATGCCTTTAAATTAGGCTTGGTCAGTGATAGCAGATGTAGGAAGTGCGGGCTGGAGGAGGAAACGATCGAGCACGTTCTGTGCTCTTGCCGTGCGCTTGCCAGGCTAAGACTACAGCTATTAGGATTCAAACAGCTGTCAGATATAGAAGCAGCAAGTGGCTCAGTTTGGTCGTTAAAACAAACTTCTGGTACCACTACGGACTTATTCAGTCTATGTGAGGTCCTCATGGACCGCCAGTTCAACCTAACTTAACCGTCTGTTTTGTTTACAACTCATATTTCTATATTATTACTACTATTATAATTATATGTTTTCAATAAAAAGTCCATAAGGGCATTTACGCAGTAATAAATAACCTTATTTTCTATTATATCATCCTCCATACACTAATATTGGGCCGAAATGGGTTTGCATTAGCGCTTTTCTATAACATTGGCTGTATATTGCTCTACAACCCTTGACTTGCTGTGTCCATTATAATGGAACACCCACAAAAAAGTAACCCGAGCAGGTAAAAATCAAATGTCATTTTTTATATCTTCTTAGGGCCTAAGTGGTGGGAATATTGCCCTAAAAAAATTATTTCACAGCTAGTTTGGTTTAGCCATTGAAAGGGCTAGGGATCAAAATAAGAAACTTTGCCGAAGGAACCATACCTCTAAAACGAATTCTGATGTCCCCTCCTTTGAGTCGAACTTTTGGGTAGGGGCAATTTCAATTCTACCTGCTGTGTCTTGTGGTGGCTTAAAAAAAACAACACAAGCAATTTTACGATCTGCAATTGTGTCACAGTGATACCTAAAATTTTTTCAATTAAGAAAAAAATTATCCGATACGAACCCGCGATCTATTTATTTTATTTATTATGGACCAAGTGAAAACAAACAAATTTTTTATTGTATAGCCTTGACTTTAATTAAGATGTATTGTTGTTATTTAAAATTCCTGAAATTTTGACTGAAACGTTTTTGCTTATTTTTTATTCACATGTCCCAATTAGGTTTATTGGATCCTCCTTTTTTCTACTCAGCTGAGCAGAGCTTACAGAGTATATTAATTTTGTTCGCATAACGGTACCCCGTAACGGCATAAACTAATCGAGATAGATATGGACTCCTATATATCAAAATGATCTGGGCGAAAAAAGAAATTCATTTAGCCATGTCCGTCCGTCCATCTGTCTGTCCGTAAACACGGTAACTTGAGTAAATTTGAGCTATCTTAATGAAATTTGGTATGTAAGTTCCTGGGCACTCATCTCAGATCGCTATTTAAAATGAACGAAATCGGACTATAACCACGCCCACTTTTTCGATATCGAAAATTTCGAAAAACAGAAAAAGTGCGGAATTCATTACCAAAGACGGATAAAGCGATGCAACTTGGTAGGTGGGTTGACCTTATGACGCAGATTAGAAAATTAGTAAAATTTTGGACAATGGGCGTGGCAGCGCCCACTTTTAAAAGAAGGTATTTTAAAAGTTTTGCAAGCTGTAATTTGGCAGCTGAGTATGTAACGCTCGGTTACACCCGAACTTAGCCTTCCTTACTTGTTTATTGTATAGCCTGCACTTTAATTATAATAAGATGTATTGTTATTTAAAATTCGTGAAATTTGGACGGAAAAGTTTTGCTTATTTTTTATTCACATGATTCAATTAGGTATAAATAGCGCCCACACAATTAATCACGATATACTTTATACTTAAAAACTGGTGCAAAAGTTATTAAAATAAAAAAATGAATTCACTCATTATTTGGCGATCCTGTTTGTCGTTCTAAGCTGCCGTTTATCCTATACGAATGCGCAATTTCGCGTGATAAATGGCGTAGATATCGAAATAAAGGACAGCCCACATACGGTAGCAATATTTTTTTGTTCCATATATAAGTGCGTTGGTTCCTTAGTCACTTTGAAATCGGTGGTTACAGCAGCGCATTGCGTTTTCGACAGACCATGGAGCGATCTCGAGGTTCTAGCTGGTGTAGCCGATAAAAGTGAAATAAACACAGGAAGGGGACAACAAAGCAAAGTGCTTAGTGTAATTCATGGTGATGGGTATACTCGAGGATCGGTATATATGGATATAGCAGTGGTTAATTTGCAGAAATCTTTTGCAAGTAGTGTGACAGTAAAACCAGTAGAAATTTGCGATTCCGTATTAGTACCGGGCATGAAAATGCAAGTTAGTGGATTTGGCCGAGTATCTTTTAATAACCAGCCTCAAAATAATCTTCTCAAAACTGCTGAAATGCCCATAATAGGTAAGGATGAATGTGAGGAGTTTTATGCCAATCAAGGGACACCGATAAGTCGACCAGAAACAATCATTTGTGCTGGATATAGTGGATGTAGTACTTATCGTGGAGATTCTGGCGCAGGGGCAATTGTGCGTAACCAACTTTGTGCTGTGGTAAAAGGTGGTTGTGATGGTTGCGATGGTCCAAATGTATTTACAGATGTATCAAATGAAAACGTTATGAACTTTTTACTAGATAATATAGATTTCAGAGTGTTGTTATAAATTCACTGTTGAGTGGAATATCACCATTACTCGACAGAACGCCGAATTTGGAAACATTTTTAGATGGGTGGTTTTCGAAACAACAGTTGAGATATGGTGACATTCTACTCAGCAGTCGAAATAGTCATATTTTTTTATATATCAAATAGCTTGTGCCCGTGTGTTCCGGCCCACGTTTCTATAAAAATATGCGAAATGAATAACATAAATTTTAAACTTAATTTAAGGATGTGTATTTGCGAATTTAGGTACTGCTGAAACCATAGAATATACAATATTTTTTGTAAATTATTTGGAGTATAAATAAAACGATTTTTCGATGAGCCAACTCTGGAGCAGGCTACCTATAATTGGCCATGGATGATACATGAGGTGGTAAGATTGACTCCTACTACAGCTAATGACTGTCCTTGAGCTTTATTGATGAGACATTAGGAAATTAGAGGCGTTTGAAATTAAAGCCATATCTGTCGGTATTAGTTGAATCCTTGGTATGAAAACTTTGTTGTTTTCGAAATTTCCCTATAAAATCATTGCTTCAATGACATTGGAGCTTTGTGATGATAAGCCTTGTCCCAATGAATAAGCGCGGAGGATCCAAATTACGAAGCATAATTATTATGAACCCCTTTTTTAAGGATCATTCGATCCTGATGGCTCCAAGGCGTTAAGAAACTCAACCGGACAATACACAGCTTGCGATTCTTCCACGACTGTGTCAATGGATTGATAAGTTGTATTGTTTGTTTGAATTTTATATAGATATAGAAGATGTAGACAGACTGAAATTAACAAAAAAATTTTAACGACGGCAGATTACTAAACGTCCATTTATCATTTCATTGTGAAAATAACCTAAGTTTATACGCCAGCCATAGTTTTGAAAAATCACATTTGTAGGGAAGGTGCCACGCCCCCCTTTCCCCAATTCCACATTTTACTGGAGGTGTTAGGACTTAACCTCATATAGCTCCTTACCAATTTTCATTATCCTACCATTACTACATTCAGAGATATGCAGTATGATATAATCCATTTGTATGGCAGGTGCCACGTCTCCTGCTCCCTCACCCACATTTTCTTGGTGGTGTTAGGGATTGACCTCATATAACTCCTTACTGAATTTCAATGTTCTAGCATGAACACCTTCAGAGTTATGCAGTATCAAAAATTCCATTTGTATGGCAGCTGCCACGGCTCTTTTATATATCGAAATTATTATTACCCTATGACCATCCCTGGAAGGTTTCTAGTGGGTTGTGCAAATTTGTTTGTGATCTGTCTATCCGTTTAGGACGCAACCCGAACTATACCTACATACATACATGCACTCATACATAATTTGAATTTTATATATATAGATGTACAAATAAATTGTTATGATTGCGAATAAATAAATATTTTTGACTGTATGCAATGAAATTGGTACGCATGTAAATGCCTTATAGCGTTTTCTTTTCTGGCTAAAGTGTTACGCTTTTTGTACGCCGCGCAAGGGTTGTTATTCTATTCTAAAAAACAGGCAACGCAGTTACGGGGTATTTTGTTCTTTGTGAAAATTGTTGCCTGCTCACAACGCAAAAGCGTTACACTTTTACCCTGTATAAAATGGCGGTGTGGCAGTGCAACTCTGTGAAACTCTCAATTCGCTCTTAAGTTCCACATATACTCTGTTAATATAAGTGAATATGGTGAGTTGAAATGTTCTTTGTATGCACTATAAATGTTGAAAATTTTCTGGGGTAGGAGTAACTCTATTAACGCTTTACCATTTACTTAGGCAACAATTTATTTCAGAAAAGAAAACGCTATTAAATTGTGAGACCGCAGTTTGATCACGACTGTAAAGTTCTTTCGTGTATGAATAGATCATGAGATAAAAAGAAAATTGCGCAACAACTACTTTGAGGCATGTCAAACTCCGTGTAAAACAGCTGATCTAACCAACTGTTTGGAAGCCAACATAATCGGTTATTGAAGTGATAGTTGGAGCTGCGCAAATCAGAACTAGAATTTAAGGGCCAATTAATGGTGACTTATCCATAACCAAATAAACAGCTGATCGAACCAACTGTTATGATACCTGTGAAAAGGGTGCTATGAAACGTTTGAGTATCGTTCAGAAGGCTTTGTGAGATGCCTCCTGTAGCTGCCGCGTGTGCACTGGCTTGTTTCCCGGAGCTTCAGCCTGGGGCGGGGTAATTCAAACAGCTACAGGAACAAGATACATTCTCCCTATTCTACAGTCCTAACAAGAAATATTTATATTTGCACACTAGACGTAAAGAAAACTATCACCTAAATCTTACTTCTACAAGCGTACTTACGTGTTCAGCCCTTATCACCCTGCAGCACATATATAGGTTTCGGCTGCTCTAAACCCACCCTACCTTGGCCTTTAAGATGGTAATAAGGCCCCATTAGAGTACCCCCACTTCCTTCGATCAGACCAAACTAATTATTTTAGCAATCCATTATAAAAACTATGTTTATTTACATTCAAAGCATAATTATGTGCTTATGGTACTTAGGATTCGAAGAGAAGAAACTCAAACTTTAAAATTTCACATATGCTTCTATCACTTAACTGCTAACAAATTTCTTGGTGGGTCTTATACAAAAAGGCAACAATTAACCTACCTCAACAGCTGATATCTTATTTGGTCATTGACCTATATTCTTAAAGTATGTAATTTTGCATGTACTAATTACATACCTACATACACATGCATTGGTTTTCGCAAAGAAACAGGAAAGGAGAAAACCAAGAACTAAGGAAGAGTGGGAGAACAAAGTCTACCACGTTTGGTTCTCAAATAAAAACAATGTTGGCGGAAAGTTTGAGTGAATCAAATGAAATTCTTTATATTATGAATGAATTCCATTTCGTTCATAATCTTTGCATAGTTGTATATGTATGCAGTTCAACTCTAAACTAAACTCCTTCATATGTACGTATCATCGTATGTATGATCACTTAGAAGAGAAGAGATCAGAATGGTAAACCACACGTAAAAGAAATTTAAGTACACTAATTCCGCACTTACGTATATACACACGTATATAGGTACATATGGATGAAAAAACAATTGCTTTTATAATTAGTGAAAAATAATAATTCAATATCACTTACATTGGTGTCAATAAAGCAGTCCCACGTAGCGAAGAGGCCTCCTTGCTGTGTGCGCTGAAATCTTAGGTTTATATTGGTTTCATATATGCATATATTATTTATTTTTCTATCCACCCTAGTAAGTATTTATACTTATAGTTATTGTAAGAAATGAAATGAAACAAATCAACAAGAATTTCAATTGAGAAGCAGAGGAATTAAAAGGGTGGGCTCACTAAATGTGATGATCTCCTAAATCACTTGACAGCATGCATATGTATAAATATGTAAAACGTATGTGTGCATTGAAATGGAAACTTTAAGAGAAAACTAAAAGGAGAAAACCAACTCTTGTTGAGGTAGACTAATAATTATTTTGGCCCTCAGAGATACCAAAATGACACTCTTATTTTAATCATAATTTAACAAATATTATTATTCTAATTAGATTTTATTTTCATTAACTTAATTAATTTAAGTTAACAATAAGTTAAAAGGGGTAACTCTTTACTAAATTACCCTTTGGTTTTCTTTAGATCAGAATTTTGGTTTTCAACATTTCATTTAACTATTCTGCCATAATTACTTTGTGTACGCACACTGTAACAATCATGCGCTATCATTCATTTAGTTTTAGAGTTTTTTGCTCTTTTTATACTCAGTTGAGCAGAGCTCACAGCGTATATTAACTTTGATTGGATAACGGTTGGTTGTACAGGTATAAAGGAATCGAGATAGATATAGACTTCCATATATCAAAATAATCAGGATCGAAAAAAAATTTGATTGAGCCATGTCAGTCCGTCCGTCCGCCTGTCCGTTAACACGATAACTTGAGTAAATTTTGAGGTATCTTGATCAAATTTTTTTATGTAGGTTCCTGTGCACTCATCTCAGATCGCTATTTAAAATGAACAATATCGGACTATAACCACGCCCACTTTTTCGATATCGAAAATTTCGAAAAACCGAAAAAGTGCGATAATTCATTACCAAAGACGAATAAAGCGATGAAACTTGGTATGTGAGTTGAACTTATGACGCACAATAGAAAATTAGTAAAATTTTGGACAATGGGCGTGGCACCGCCCACTTTTAAAAGAAGGTAATTTAAAAGTTTTACAAGCTGTAATTTGGCAGTCGTTGAAGATATTATGATGAAATTTGGCAGGAAAGTTACTCCTATTAGTATAAGTATGCTTAATAAAAATTAGCAAAATCGGAGAACGACCACGCCCACTTTTAAAAAAAATTTTTTTTTAAGTCCAATTTTAACAAAAAATGTAATATCTTTACAGTATATAAGTAAATTATGTAAACATTGGTGAAACAAAATGCAAAATAAAAGAAATTTCAAAATGGGCGTAGCTCCGCCATTTTTCATTTAATTTGTCTAGGATACTTTTAATGCCATAAGTCGAACAAAAATTTACCAATCCTTGTGAAATTTGATAGGGGCTTAGATTCTGAGACGATACTTATTTCTGTGAAAAAGGGCGAAATCGGTTGAAGCCACGCCCAGTTTTTATACACAGTCGGCCGTCTGTCCTTCCGCTCGGCCGTTAACACAATAACTTGAGCAAAAACCGATATATCTTTACTAAACTCAGTTCACATAATTATCTGAACACACTTTGTATTGGTATAAAAAACGGTCGAAATCCGACTATGACCACGCCCACTTTTTCGATATCGAAAATTACGAAAAACGAAAAAATGCCATAATTCTATACCAAAATACGAAAAAAGGGTTGAAACATGGTATTTGGATTAGTTTATTGAGGCCAAATATAACTTTAGAAAAAAAATTTGTAAAATGGGTGTGACACCTACCATATTAAGTAGAATGAAATGAAAAAGTTCTACAGGGCGAAATAAAAAACCCATGAAATCTTGGCAGGAATACTGTTCGTGGTATTATATATATAAATAAATTAGCGGTATCCAACAGATGATGTTCTTGGTCACCCTGGTCCACATTTTGGTCGATATCTGGAAAACGCCTTCACATATACAACTACCGCCACTCCCTTTTAAAACCCTCATTAATACCTTTAATTTGATACCCATATCGTACAAACACATTCTAGAGTCACCCCTGGCCCACCTTTATGGCGATATCTCGAAAAGGCGTCCACCTATAGAACTAAGCCCCACGCCCTTTTAAAATACTCATTAACACATTTCGTTTGATACCCATATAGTACAAACGCATTCTAGAGTCACCCCTGGTCCACCTTTATGGCGATATCTCGAAAGGCGTCCACCTATAGAACTAAGGCCCACTCCCTTTTAAAATGTTCATTAACCCCTTTCATTTGATACCCATATCGTACAAACAAATTCTAGGGTCACCCCTGGTCCACCTTTATGGCGATATCTCGAAACGGCGTCCACCTATGGAAATAAGGATCACTCCCTTTTAAAATACTCATTAACACCTTTCATTTGATACCCATATAGTACAAACGCATTCTAGAGTCACCCCTGGTCCACCTTTATGGCGATATCCCTAAATGGCGTCAACCTATAGAACTACACACACATGTCATACAAACACATTCCAGGGTTACCCTCGGTTCATTTTCCTACATGGTTATTTTCCCTTATGTTGCCACCATAGCTCTCAACTGAGTATGTAATGTTCGGTTACACCCGAACTTAACCTTCCTTACTTGTTTTTTCTAACTCGTGTTTTTGACTACATTTATCAAAGAAAATTCCTTTGTAATATTTAGCGCGATTTTAAATTTTTTTTTGTTTTCTTCTTTAAATTAATATATAATTCCTTCGTGGAAATATAAAATGGCAACACTTTTTATCGCAAATAGCCTAGTGTATGCACGTATTTACACACGCGTATATATTGTTAAGTGTTTTTTCTTTGGTGCATATTTAATTTAATATAACATTTATTGGCAAAGCAAGTTAAAAATATTTTACTTTGGGAGCAGTGAAATTCAATTATGATAAAAAAAGCAATATATTTAGAGAGAAAATATGTTTATTTATCTGTGTCACGAATTTGTGGCTTCTTGGTGTAGGATGATGATGCTAATTCGCAGAAGATCGGCCTCCTCCTGGTGGTTTCAGATTCTTGATGGTGGTAGCAGCCTTGTAGACAGCAGAGATTAAACACGCGTTGCCGATTAAAATATTTAAAGCGCACACTTTTTATTTACCACTCTAAATAATATTTAAATAACCGCGTCAATATATACTTATGTCGTTTGGTTATACCATTAAACGTGGTTTTGACCTCATGGTTATGTTGGCCTATCTCTGCTGGTCTTACCTCCTCATACGCTCGTTCCGAAAAGAGAAAGAAAGATCTTTTCCGGAAACTGAAGTGGGCAATTTTTTGAAGGCTGGAAAATCAGCTGTTTCATGAATTTCATAGAAGGAAGTACTTTTGGTACAAATTGGGTTAATTGACAAGGGGAAAATGATATATAACCTATCGTAAGTTGTGTGGTTTTTTCGGAATAATCATTATAATGAATATTTTTTTTTCTAAGGCACGTACGCCAGTGCACACCCCCCCACCCAGAGTGTTGGTGCGTTGTTTTTGTCTTCCAAAATGTCTTTTCGATGGTATATTCCTCGTTTTCCACTCGAATCGTCTTCAAGGTCATACATGCAGTTTCCTTTTAGTACCACCACCTTAGCCTTGATGAATTTTGGTGCAAGTTTTGCACAGAACTTCTGCTGCATCACTTTGTGCAAAATTTCGCCTATAAACCATGTCTCCTACATTAAAGTTTTGGTGGAGCTACGCAGGTTATACCGTTTAGCTGAGTTTTCAAACGCCAGTCTAATTTTATCAACTAAAGACGTTCGGATCAGTTTAAGCCTGCCTGTTCTATCTATTTGCTGCTCATCCAGTGCCTGGAGTGTTCGCAAAAGAGGATAGTCCTCGCTATGGGATAGCATTTGTCGACCAAACAGTGCATAGTATGGTGAGCATCCTATTGACTGATGGTAAGCACTTCTTAACACTTCGCCTATGTCAAGGAGATGTTTGTCCCAGTGCGTCTGGTCATCCTTCAAGTAAGCTCGGATGCCTTGTAGTATCGACCGATTCACCCGCTCGCTAGCATTAGCTTGGGGGCTGTATAAAGCAGTATATACATGTTTTACTCCCCGTTCCTTAAGCAAGTTATTAAATTGCGAAGATTTAAACTGTTTTCCATTATCACTAAGGATTATTTCTGGGGTTCCGAAGATGCTGAAAACTTGCTCTATCATGAAATTACAAATGCCGGACGTATTAAAATTTCTAACTGGTTTGAATAATGGGAATTTAGTTAAATGGTCAAGAACAATTAAAATGCCGATATTGCCTTGTCGGGATCGTGGATATGGGCCAAGTAAATCTATATACAATTTTTGGAATGGACGTTGAACAGCATACTGGGTGGACATTGGAAGTCGCAGGATTACATTAGGCGCTTTGCTTTGACGACAAATGTCGCACTTTTGTACGTAGTCTTTTACATTAGCGACCATGTTTGGCCAATAAAAATTCACGCGTAGACGCTCTAATGTCTTTGCTATGCCTGCGTGGCATTTATTTGGCGGAGAGTGGGCGTCTTGGATAACTCTCTCGACTAAAGTTTTTGGGATCCACAATTTCCAGTTAAATGCTTCTCGAGACGGGTCTCCGTCAGGCTGTTCAGTTCTTTTATATAAATGACCATCTACTATTTGCAGATCAGGTAGTTCGCTTTCATTATTACGAACTTGACGTATTAGCTTTATGTACTCATCGGACGAAAACTCGGACGACATGAGATCTATAGACGGACGGACTTGTAACTCACTAATATCTTCGAAATTCTGTCGTGATAAACTATCGGGTACTACATTTTGGGAACCTTTTCTATGCTCAATTGTAAATCGATATTTCTGGAGCTTAAGTGACCATCGGACTAGTCGGCTAGAGAGATCTGACTGGCGCATCAACCATTGCAAGCTGGCGTGATCTGTGACGATGGTGAAATCTTGCCCTTCTACGTAGGCTCTAAACTTCTTCAAGCTAAGCATAGCTGCAAGACACTCTAGCTCTGTAACGCTATAGTTGCTCTGAGCCTTGTTTAGCTTTTGCGAGAAATAGGCAATTGGTACTTCGACTCCATCGTCATTTTTCTGCAATAAAAGAGCACCAACACCAAACTTACAGACATTGTATTGTATTATGAAAGGGTTTTCATAGTTAGGGGTCATCAAGACTGTGGCACTACATAGTTTTTGCTTAAGGCTTTCAAACGCTGATTGTGCTTCATCGTTCCAGCTGAAGTGTTTACTTTTCTTTAACAAGTTGGTCAGTGGAGTGGTAACAGTGGCAAAATTATCGACAAATCGTTTATACCACCCTGCCATATCTAGGAAGCGTCTTAGCTGTTTTATGTTAGTCGGGACTGAATAGTTTGTTACAGCAGAAATTTTATCGGGATTCGTTCTAAGAGTACCATCACCAACAATGTAACCAAGATAACGTACTTCCTTGATACAAAATTTGCTTTTTTCGACATTGATTGTTAAACCGGCTTTCCTTAGGCAGTGAGCAACATCGGACAAAACGGACATATGTGTGTCGAAATCTTCCGGCACTATCAAAAGGTCATCTAGGTAGACAAATACTTGGTTCTTCAAGTGGGGAGGAATAACACGATCCACCAAGCGACAGAGGGCTTGTGGGGCGTTGCACAGGCCGAAGGGCATCACGCGGTATCGGTAAAGCGGACCATTTGGGACTGTAAAACAGGTGTAATCTCTGGAATTCTCTGCTAAGGGAATTTGCCAAAAGGCGCGTCTAATGAATTAACTAACTAATGAATTTAGCCTTTGGTGTTCTACTCAATATACCTTCTATATGTGGGAGGGGATAAGCGTCCTTTATTGTGACACTATTTCCCTTTCTGGAGTCTAAACACAGACGGACTTTATTCGGCTTTTTCACTAGAACAATCGGACTGGCCCATGGACTATTTGGAGACTCCTCGATTACACCTAACTTAAGCATCTCATCAATTTCTGCATGAACAAGCTTTTCCACTGCAGGAGAGATAGGAAAATACCTTTGCTTAATCGGACGGACGTTCGGTTGGAGCTCAATAACATACTCCATTAACGAGGTTTTTCCCAAGCCTTCTTTCTCGAAGTTTGGGAATCGGCTTTTAACTTTTTCAATACGACGTTGTTGCTCAAAACTTAAGGGGAGAAGGTTTTCTTCTTCTTTCCATGGGGAAGGTGCGATTTGGAACTTAACCCAAAAGTCAACTCCTAGTATAATTTTGAGACAAGCTAGGTATTACAAAAAATTGTATTTTCTCACTTCTACCTTCAAATTGGATGTCCAGTTCTACTGTGCCATAAACAACTTGCATTTTGCCATCGGCTGTACAAACTGCTGTTGTATGTTTGCGCAGTTTAGTTTTCGTACTAATCTCTTCAGCTAAATTCGAACCTAAGCAAGAGACATGTGCTCCACTATCGAGTAGGGCTAAATATTCTATTCCAAGGATATGTATTTTCGCATAAGGCCTCACATCAAATTTTTTATGTTAAATAGAACAAATAGTGCTATTAAGCTGTTTTCGATTCTCCTTAACTTTTTTCCAAAACTCTACTGCACGTGCTGACGATCGAACTAAACGGCAGTTTGTTTTCGCATAGTCAGTGTTGAATATTTTGCTTCTAATTTCATTATAATTTTGCATGCGAACTTTATATGGTATAATCGTATAAACAAAAGGCGTTAGTTTATTATCATCGCTATTATTATTATTATTTTTCCTCAAGTAATTTTATAAAATCCTCGCTTTGCGACTGATGTTCAAATGTAGATTTATTATTTACGATTTGTTCTTTTGATCGTGGCGAGGGGTCTGTTTCAAACCCTCGCCCGCTTTCACGTTTCCCGGGTTACAGTTTTTAAATGCAGGTCTGTATACATTACTGGCACCGCAACCGTAACAAAATACACTTCTTTCCTCCAGACAGTCGAAATACCGATGACCTTCATTTTTGCAGTTCCAGCAAATAAATTTTGGTTTATTTAGATTTGTTGAAATTCCATCAATCTCATATTATATGTTTCCTGCTGAATCTTCTTCAGTAATCAACTCATTAAAAAAACGTCGCTGTGGTGGTCGTTGATTGGTGGCAGATACTGTGGTGCTACACTTCGCAAGTTCATTGAGAAGGCTTTCACCTTTAAGACAAAGTCTTCGCAATGCAGCCATTGAACCGATAGGCAAGTATAAGAGTTGTTGGCGCACGCGGGGTCTCAGATTATGTTGCAATATTTCCACCAGCTCAGGTTTTCCACCAGCTCAGGTTCAGGCAAAGGAGTTTGTAAAGATTTTGCAATTTTCAGAACAGCATTTCGATAGTCATCGAATGTTTCGCTTGGCCCTCGTTTCCTACTGCAAATTGATTCCTTTATTTCAAAATCACTTTTGTGTTGTTGAAAGTTGGTTCGCAAAGCCTGGCAGAGAGAAGGCCAAGTGGCACGCTCAACAGATCGCCGGTATCGCCAGTACCATCCCTTTGCTTCGTTTACAAATAGGATTTGGACATGCTCACATAATAAACAGAAATTGCCGCCTAAGATATCGACAACCTGACTTTCTATTCTATATATAAAGCTATCAACTGAAAGACTAGTGGAACCATCAAACATAATATTCCAGTTTGATATAAGCTGAGCTATTCTTCCCGAGTTTGGAATATTGGTACTATCACTAAACCGTATTTGGTCTATATTTCTATGAAAATTCTGATTCTGAGAGTCATACGCTAACTGAGGAATATCCATAGGCCACGAAGGAGTTGATACATTTGGTTGTACAGTGCGAGGTGGATTAACATGTGACGGGCTGTTGTTTACAACAGGTCGCGCCGACTGTGCATTTATATTTAGTCTCTCTACTAAGTTGGCTACGATATTATCGAGTTTTTGCTCTAGAATTTGGGTAACGCGATTTTCTAAATCGTCAAAAATCGTTGCCTGCCTGGCAGATATCACTGCCGAAACGATGTTTTGGACTCGGTTGTCCTCTTCAGTATTGATGTTGATTGCACCTTGCTGTTGAAGTAGAGGTAAACTCGCTGCTCCTTGCGATTGGTGCTCAGGTAAACTAGCTGCTCCTTGCTCTAGCGATTCTCGATGTTGGAAACTCGCGTTTAATCCCCGTCTCTCGTTAGGAAGATTTCCTGTCTGAGTAGCTGTACGAAATCTAGTATTCGGGCCTGGTTTCTGGATAAATTCTTTGCTACAGCAATTCGCGTTGGGGACATGATCTCTTCTTTTTGAGCCAAGTCAACAAGCACGTTCGGTGAAAACGGTGGAAACAGACTGTTGTCAAAAGCTGATCATTTTCATGGAAACTTGTCCTACAGATCGTACATCCGTTCTCCATTTTCAAAAGAATTTTGAAAAAAATCAAAATAATACAAATATAGATTACTAGCTATACCGACTTTGTCCCGACGTAATATTAACTAGTCTCGAGTAATAGGGTATTTTTGTTTTAGCAACCTTCGAAAGGATGCCGCAAAATCGAGTTCAGAAAATATATTATTATATTCTTATAATATTAGTATTATTAGGGCGATTCAAACAAAACAAAAAAAAATATATATATTGATATCTTATATTGGTCTGTCACAATATAAAATAGTTGGCTAGCCTGGAACTAAACTGGTCTATGTAACAAAATACAAGAGTTGAGAAAACAGATGAAACGCGTTTTAATGCAGTGTGCGATTGTTGTTGTATGTTAAGTGAATGTTGTAAATTATTATATTGGCTTAATAGCTAACTTAACATTCTGCATTAAAAAAAACTTATTATAGAAACGTTTTTATATAATATTTTTTTTTAACAAAAAAACTTGTTACATAGACCACTTTAGAATTTTTAATTTTTAAGGAAGGTTGAACTACAAATTGGAAATAATATGAATAAAACAACAAAAAATATGTGAAAGGGAATACTTTAATTAAAAAAATAACTTACAAGTGTTCGTAAATGATCACCTCTGCATTAAAAGTAACACTAACCTAGTCTTCTCCAAGGCGTGCTGGTAGAAAATCTTCTGTATTGTTTTCTGATGGTTTTTTAAATAATGGTATAGACAAGAGGTTACTTCTTGGGAGCCTCTTGCTCCGGTAGTTTCGTGCTACATGTTCAGAAGAACTTTTTCTCCGTTATACTGGTAAGCGTGTATACCGAAGTTGAGCATGTTTAGTTGCCTTAAATAATATAGTGGGCCGGTATTTAGATGAGGCAGTGGAAGGGTCCTTTCGAGGTCGAAAGCCATTAATACTTTTGTACTTTCAGCTTCGAGACTAGCTTGTTTATATGAATTCAGAACATCTCTTGCTTTCGCAGCTAACTTTGTGTGTGTATCCATGTTCCGTTTAATTTCTATACACTTTACAATATCTGCTTCAGCATCGAAATTAATTTTAAATTCGTCGCAAATCTACATACTTTTTTTGGAATGTAGAAGTGAATATTAAATTCTTTGCAGAACACCTTTTCATATAAAGATTTTTTTAATATTTCTTTACCTTTAGCTTGGCATTTTTCCACAAACAATTTGTACATTTTAGTTAGGTTCAAAGAAGGAGCCAAATATAGGCTTTCATTCGATCTATCTCCGTAATGGCTTCTATATTTAGGAAAACTCCGTATATGCTCTCTAATCCACTCAACCTTCTCCTCACTTATCTAATTTCCGGGTATTTTTGTCCTCTCTGATCCGGAACTGGAATGTTATTGTTAGCAGGTGTTGTTTGTTTTACTTGTAAATGCATAATCTAAGCGATGGTTACTGATTTGCAGAACACCTAGAAAATACTTTTTTACGGTGTATTGTTGAGGGTGAACTGACGGGTATGTTGCTTAAGGCTTGGCGTCTGATTTTGCAACCTTTTCCGAGGTCGTTTTGGAGCTGAGACGGTTTCTGCACCACACAACCAGACAGTTTGAGAATCCCAGCTTCCTAAACTTATAGAATGCATCATGAATATCCTTTTGAATGGGCGGGGCCACTTTCTCATTGCAGTTGAGCCACAAACACAGTCGATAGCTGCAAATACTTTCGCCTGAATGACATTTCCTCTTGTGTTAATATACTCTTGACCTGTTGCTCTATTTCGCTTTCTTTCTTTCTCCCCCAAGTTTGTTCTTGCCTCTGCTTCTTTCGTCCTCTAGCGGAGGCGTGTTTTGTGTGTCGTCCATCGCAACTTCTTCAATTTCTCCCATGTTCATCATACTCTCATTAATTAACTCCACTGTTTCTGTTAATTGAAAAAAAGTAAGTAGATACCTCGATACAAAAGTAAAGCAATCTAAAGTCGTATTTGTCATTAGACAAAGTAATATAACATTTACTAGGTGTCAGTTTACAGGTCGATAAGCGGTTTCCAATGTCATGCAGGTGCCTGCTTGCAAGTAACCTGTGCGCATGGAATCAGCCCGAACAGACCACAAACTCGATACAAAATAGGTAAATACCTTCATCAGAATCGACCTCATGAGTAGGATGTACATACAAATCTTCCTCATCACTAGAGCCAAAATCTTCAGATTAAGAGTCACTTTCTCTGTAATTTCGGATGGTAGCGTTTCGGAGTACACTTCTCATTCGTGCAGACGTGGTTGGTCGGTCTCGTCGTGTTTTAACTAATAAGCCTGTATGTACACTGTTACTCAAATGTCTCCTTTTCATTCAAAACACGCAAATTAACCTGCAAACACAATTGCTGACAAAAGATAATATCAGTTGATTTAATGAATGACAATGACATTTACAGTGTTGCCAGATATGATTCAAATAAATAGATTTTTTGTAACCATAATGCACATAGACCAGTTTAGTTTCAACAAGTTTGTAAGATCATACTGGTCTATGTTAGTCTATGCTAGTTGGGACCACTTTAGAATTTCTTGAAATGACAAAAGAACGTGAATTCTAAAGTGATATGTTTATCTTTTGGATACTTTGATGCAGAAATAAGATATAGATCAATTTGCACGGATAAATTATTTTTTTCAAGTTCAAAACATGTACATATCTCGATTTCTGAAAAAATGTTACATATACCAGTTTAGTTCCATGCCAGCCAATTTTCGTTTTCTTTTTAAAATGTATCAAATTTTAAGATGAGTTTTGAAGCACTCTTTATGTATATTTATTTTAAAGCTTAGGCTTTGGCTATCAGAAGAGTAACAAATTTTTACAGAAATCAATAAAATTGGTAAAGCGGTTATTAAGATAAAACTGTTTATCATAAACTGGGCAGTGCTCAAAAACTTATTAGTTGTTCATCTTTGGCTCAAATACAATAATATTGAACAACTTTTAATAATTTTTCTTAGTTAAGTATTAATAAAATATTTGGTTTTTGAATTTTTCAAAAATATGTAAGTAAATTTATACAATGAATTTTCAAGCAATGTTTATATACTTATCTCCATTTCACTTTTATAAGAGAATAACATCTTAAAAGAAGTAATGCGTCCATCAAGTTTGGTGGAGATTGATAACTTTGCTACTAAGACAAAACTTTTAATCATAAGTGGGTAGAACCACACTCCTTCATACAAATCATAAGCTTATCTGATGTCATGTTCAAATACATCCTCATAAAAAAATTTCAAAGTTTGTCCTTCAGTTTTTAACAAACATGTATTTTTCTACAATTTTGCAACTTTGACGAATTATTGTGAAGCACCCTGTTACTCTGGCACCCTGTATTTTAAACCGTCCAAAGCTTAAATAATTAGCTTTTAGGTGCAGTACAGTAAAATATCTTCATTAGTTAAAAAGTTATGATTTTTGCAAAGAAAAAACTCAAAAGGCGCCATAGGGCGACGGATGAAGCTAAAAAATCTTTTGAAATTGTATAGCCGAGTTTAATTTCTGCACGCGTGCTTACTCACACGGATTTTAATCGAAGAGTTTACATCGAATGCGTTTCATCTACTGACAGAGTGGGAGGGGTTTTGATTGTCTACGCGGTCAATGTCTTGGGGTAAGGCAATATGGAATGGAACGAGATCAGATATGACATGGGCAATTCTGTGTAGCCACGATTGGCCGATTTCATGAGAGGCCCTGATATTTTTGACATTCGGCGGCGGCGTATATCTCTAGTGCGGACTGGGACTCGGCTTTAGGCTCGTTTTACGAATTAATGCCTTATTAGCACTTAAGAAAATATATTGATTATGTTAGCCCATTTAAGTTCGAGCAGTGTTGTTGCACAGAATTTCGTCCACTGCTCTCAAATCTTGTTTTGTGGCAGTATACAATAGAAACTATAAGCAGCATGGAAACAGATAAAACTAATTAACTTTGTACTTTTCTGCATTTATTCGCCAAAACAAAAATATGGTCATTGCACACATATCAATTTGATAACACAACTCAACTGTACAAATATACATATATATAAACAAACAATTACTAGGAAATTTTCTTATGAAAAAGTATAGCAAAATGTTTTGTCAAAGCCGCGTTCATTTTATTTCGCTGGAATATGCGTAAATATGCACCTGTTTGTTTAACTAATTAAAAATTTCCATTATAGTTATTAATTAAATAAGCTTATTAGGCTGCTATAACAGACAATTTATATGGCAATGTCATTATAAACGCTTAATAAGCTTCTTGTATTTCCGGGTGGCCGCCGTGGTGTGATGGTAGCGTGCTCCGCCTACCACACCGAAGATCATGGGTTCACACCCCGGCCAAAGTAGCATCAAAAATTTTAGAAACGAGGTTTTTCAATTAGCAGAAAATTTTTCTAAGCGGAGTCGGTCCTCGGCAGTTTTTGGCAAACACTCCGAGTGTATTGCAGCCATGAAAAGCTCCTCAGTGAAAACTCATCTGCCTTGCAGATGCGGTTCGTGGTCGGCGTAAAAGCGTGTATGAAAAATTAAAAGAAGCACGACGCAAATTGGAAGAGATGCTCGGCCTAAAATATCTTCGGGGGTTATAGCGCCTTGCATTTATTTATTTATTTTGTTTATTATGGAGCGAGTGAAAACAAACAAGATTTTTTATTGTATAGCCTTGACCTTAATTAAGATATATTGTTGTTATTTAAAATTCCCGATATTTTGACGGAAAAGTTTTTGCTTATTATACTCAGCTGAGCAGAGCGCACTGATTATATTAATTTTGTTCGCATAACGGTACCCCGTAACGGCATAAACTAATCGAGATACATATATATAGACTTGTATATATCGAAATGATCTGGGCGATAAAAGAAATTCGTTTAGCCATGTCTGTCCGTCCGTATGTCTGTACGTAATAGAGATATACGCCGCCGATAAACGCTGCCGCCGCCGCCGATTTTGGTCGTTTTTCGCACGCCGCCGCTGAATGTCAAAAATATCGGTGCGGCGGCGTCTGGAGCGGTACTATATTTTCTACTCATTTAAGTCTGTCTAGGCCATTTATTGTTCATGTCGAAAATTGGACGGATACGTTCTAGAGGGGTATCAACGGATGCGCATCACTGCCAGTTATTAGAAACTAATTGCGAAATTTGACTCTTTCTAACTGTTCAAAAGTTATTTAAAAAAAACAGGCGCTTTCGATGTCAGCTTAACACGGACTTTGCATCACCCAATTCACCAAGTTATTAAAACAAAACACTAAAAGAAAAGTTATATAATAAATTTATACGCTCACTTTGAATAATGAACAATGAATTCAAATCAAATGACGTAAGGCGAACATGCTTTCAAATTGTCCTCAAATTGTTAAAAAAAGCAAGTTACCCAAAAAAGGTGCCGATTTATTAAAGAATTTTATATTGCGAATCAGTGATGCAAAATCCTTTAGTAGGTTCTAGGGGCATAAACACTTCTTTAAAATGATCCTTACCTCATACTTATGTTGAGGATATATGTATGTACGTATGAGAAGGGTTTGAAAAATCACTTAGTCTTACATTCAAACATCTGTTGTTTATTTGCGAAACTATACAATAGCGCCTGAAATGTTAATTTTGATTTTCACGCTTTGTCCTTCAACACCCAAGTCTCCCGGTTTGACATTTCCTAAAGTTGGCGGCCCTATCCAAAACTAGTCCCTTGGAGTGCATACATTGATTATAGCCTTTCAACCAAGTTTAAATATCACCTAACCATTACCGCTCCTTTTACAAATGTAAATACGTAGGCACATATATTTACCAGGTGATGCTTTGTTTGAAGCAAAATCTTTCCCACTACAGTCGAACTAATGACCGTGTTTGCTACTACCCTAACGAAGTGGACAGTCGAACTAGTCTGAAAACCGAAGCTACGCGGTCATCCATAATGAGCTCTTATATCATAAGGCCGGAAAACAGCAGTTAACATCTTTCAACTTAAAATCGGTCGACTCTCATTCTAAAATATCGTTTTGATTTAAGGAAGACTATTGAAATCAACGTAACTCCCTAACGTTTCAAGGTGATTCAAGATTTCAAGAGACTCAGCAGCATAGCACGACAAAAACATCCGTTAGAAAGTCTTCTGAGCTACACCTAGAGCTTCTAGGAAAGTGACGTCGACGAAGGCATGAGTTCGAAGTCGCAGTCCTATAGCTCCTGTGCTGGCATATTGTGTGAGGGCAGGAGGCGTGGTAGCGACTGGTGGTCGGGATTGCTACTGTTCGCACATCGGGAGTTGTAGCTCTGCTCTTAAAAACAAACTGGAGGCGCCCTGTACTACGAAAGTCATGATTATTTATATACCATTAATAGCAGCGGTAAGTCGCCTTTGTGCGTGGCAGCCAAGGAGCCACAAAAGAAATTGTGTTCGCGACGATTATTAGGAGTTAACCCTAGGTGAAACTACGCTTTGCACGAGATATACAGACAAAGGTGTGACCATTTTATACATAAATTTCTTTTCAGCAGACGCAGCAGTACCAAATCCAAAGACCGGGGTTAGGTGATCGGTCGCACCTATTGGATGGGGCGAAGCATTGCTACAATAACAACAACAACAACCGGGGTTAGGTTCGAAGCCTCTCTGGAGTAAGTGAACGAGGGAGCTACTCCTGAAAATTTATGAATGATCTGCGAGATTTTGAGGCAAAAGACCCCGGATCTTTCCGGAATGACCAAAACGTTGATTTCCTTAAATACATACAAACAAAACCTTTCCTAAATATTATTTTTTTAAATAGAAAAATCAAGATTTTTAAAATATGAACACCGACGTACACCGGCGCGCCGCCCACGCCGCCGCCGCCGATGAAGTGATCGGCGTAAACCTCTAGTACGTAAGCGCGATAACTTGAGTAAATTTTGAGGTATCTTAATGAAATTTGGTATATAATTTCCTGGGCACTCATCTCAGATCGCTATATAACATGAACGAATCGGACTAGCTCCACGCCCACTTTTTCGATATCGAAAATTTCGAAAAACCGAAAAAGTGCGATAATTCATTACCAAAGACGGATAAAGCGATGAAACTTGGTAGGTGGGTTGACCTTAAGCACAGAATAGAAAATTTGTAAAATTTTGTACAATGGGCGTGGCACCGCCCACTTTTAAAAGAAGGTAATTTAAAAGTTTTACAAGCTGTAATTTGGCAGCTGAGTATGTAATGTTCGGTTCAACAGAATTTAGCCTTCCTTACTTGCTAATTGTAAAGCCTTGACTTTAATTAAGATGTATTGTTATTTAAAATTCGTAAAATTTGGACGGAAAAGTTTTTGCTTATTTCTTATACACATGATTCAATTAGGTATAAATAGCGCCCACAATTAATCACGATATACTTTATACTTAAAAAGTGGTGCAAAAGTTCTTAAAATAAAAAAATGAATTCACGCATTTATTTGACGATCCTGTTTGTCATTCTAAGCTGCCGTTTATCCTATACGAATGCGCAATTTCGCGTGATAAATGGCATAGATATCGAAATAAAGGACAGCCCACATACGGTAGCAATATTTTTTTGTTCCAACTATAAGTGCGTTGGTTCCTTAGTCACTTTGAAATCGGTGGTTACAGCAGCGCATTGCGTTTTCGAGAGGCCATGGAGCGATCTCGAGGTTCTAGCTGGTGTTGCCGATAAAAGTGAAATAAACACAGGAAAGGGACAACAAAGCAAAGTGCTTAGTGTAATTCATAGTGATGGTTATACTCGAGGATCGCTATATATGGATATAGCTGTGGTTAATTTGCAGAAATCTTTTGCAGTAGTGTAACAGTAAAACCAGTAGAAATTTGCGACTCCGTATTAGTACCGGGCATGAAAATGCAAGTTAGTGGATTTGGCCGAGTATCTTTTAATAATCAGCCTAAAAATAATCTTCTCAAAACTGCTAAAATGCCTATAATAGGAAAGGATGAATGTGAGGAGTTTTATTTCAATCAAGGGACACCGATAAGTCTACCAGAAACAATCATTTGTGCTGGATATAGTGGAAGTAGTACGTATCGTGGAGATTCTGGCGCAGGGGCAATTGTGCGTAACCAACTTTGTGCGGTGGCAAAAGGTGGTTGTGGTCGTGCCGATGCCCCAGGCGTATTTACAGATGTATCAAATGAAAACGTTATGAACTTTTTACTAGATAATATAGATTTAAGGGTGAAAACCCCTTTGGGAAAGTCTCGCAATTCTCCAGAGGTTTTATTGGAGTATGAAAATAAAAAGCAGAAAACAAAAGATTAAGGCAGTATTTTATATTCGTTATTATATATCGATTGTGATTCAATAAAAGTAAATATATATTCTACAAAGATAATGAGTACAATTGAGTTTACAAGTTAGGTTGCAAAGTCAATAAATTACCTGATGAGGAGTGTAGCTGCTGGTCCGCTTTGATGCTAAAACAGAAGTGAAGTCTGAATGCTTCACGAATCGACCCAAGACCTCCCGAAAGTAGCCAGCGGAGAGATAGCTGTTTTGAGGGGCAATCTGCCGGCTGGGCAGAAGGAAACCCGCTAATATGTAAGTTCAAAAGTATGTGCATTAGATTGGGTCGATTTATTAACCGATATCGCGCCATCGATTTTTCGATAGGATTTGGGCTCAGGAAAAAAAACTTCCACCACGCATACCCAAATAACTAATTTTCGAGCCTGCGAAGTTGCATTTTTTTTTGCTTTTTTCGACTTTGATTTTAAGGTTTTTTTGATGACCTACTAAATACAAAATACGTAGTGTAACTTTTTTTCCTGAGCCCAAATCCTATCGAAAAATCGATGGCGCGATATCGGTGTTAACTTTCGTCCATACAAATCGACCCACCCTAATGTGTATTATAATAGTCCCGCAGAAGTATGCCCGTTAATATGTATGTACATATTCTTCTCTGTTGGCGAAGATATGCTAGCGCATAATGATTGAAGCAAGTACAGAAATGCATGAACAGTAACATTGGTTCATTGCACTAGTTCACGGGCATGTTCGTGCATGTTTTGTTGGTAGAGACCAGTGAGCTGCAATTATTCATCTTTTAAGGTTATTTGTGGATTAACCAAAAAATTAGTACTAGTGCGTATGCAAACAAAGGATATCAAGCACTTATATCCACTATAACACATTCACATAGTCATGCTTCGTAAAATGAATAACCGCTCATAAGCCACGAAGCAGTTCAGTACTGTTATACGAAAACACTAATTGGAATAAGTAAGACTAACAGTGCAATAACATGAATAAAGTCATATCAGTCTTCTGACGCTAGCACCACAACGATGTACACGAAACTAAACTGAATACAGCGCGAAAGTAAAACCGATGATAAACGAAGTATGTACATATACAGTAGGGCGGGTCGATTTAGAAGTCGCTCATTGCTATGCGAAAATCGTATTCTAGGGATTAAAATAAGAAACTTTGCCGAAGGGAACCATACCTCTAAAACGAATTCTGATGTCCCCCCTTTGGGTCGAACTTTTGGGTAGGGGCAATTTCAATTCTACCTGCTGTGTCTTGTGGTGGCTTTAAAAAAACAACATAAGCAATTTTACGATCTGCAATTGTGCCACAGTGATACCTTCATTTTTTAAAACGGTTGAATAAAAAACCCACACAACTATGTTTACGACATGCAAATGCATCACAGTGATGCCTTGGTTTTAAAAGGGGGTTGTAAAAGCGCTAATTTCTAATAATTTTTTTTAATTTCTTTTCTATTACTAAGTTAAATTCGTTTTCCATTTACATATGTTCTGACTAAATAAATTTCTAAAGAGAAAATTAAACTCCAAAAAGAAAAAACATAGGCATTTCAAAGTGGGATTTTTCAAAATTTGCCCCTACGACCCAAAGGGGGGACATCAGAATTCGTTTTAGAGGTATGGTTCCTTCGGCAAAGTTTCTTATTTTGATCCCTAGAATATGATTTTCACAGAGCAATGGGCGATTTTTTTGCCTCCCCACAAATTGACCCGGCCTAGTATACAGTGTATTACACACGAAATCAACGTGCTACTGATTTAAAGCGACTATGACATCAGTTTATAATCAACAATGTCATACATATATGTATGAGACATATGTGTTACGGGGTACTCGTATGTATTTTCTATTTTATGTGCTAATCACTCATAGTATTTGCCTGTACTTCACTACGTACACATTTAGAAACAATTTTTTGGCTCATGACTAAGTGAGCAGATCTCTGGTAGAGATAAACCACACACATTTCTGACACACAGAAAATGTATGCCTTAGTATTAGGCTTAGCCTCGCTTTTGTGAACGCCTTAGAATTCCCTCTGTCTTATATAAGGCTTATGCCATTGTTCAGGTGCCTTAAGCATGAGGCGTATTGGGTTTTGAGGTATTGGGGTGGGTCTTCCGTGAGGACAGACGGATTTACCTTGGTGGTCTAAACAAATGGTGTTGTTATAAATTCACTGTTGAGCGAAATATCACCCTTGCTCGACAGAACACCGAATTTGGAAATATTTTGAGATAGGTCGTTTTCGAAACAACAGCTGAGATATGGTGACATTCCACTCAGCAGTCGAAATAGTGATATTTTAATTTATATATCATGTACATAGAAATTGTTATGATTGCGAATAAATAAATATTTTTGATTGTATGCAATGAAACTGGTACGCATGTAAATGCCTTAAATTGTGAGACCAAAGTTTGATCATGGCGAACAACTACTTTGAGGCCATGGCATACTCCATGTAAAACCGCTGATGCAACCAACTCTTTGGAAGCCAACATAATTGGTTTATTGAAGTCAGAGTTGGAGCTGCGCAAATCAGAACTAGAATTTAACGTGGTCATATCAAATCGTTCCTGAGGTGCGGTGTCTTTATCGCTACACGAAGAAGACAAAAATTGTGGCAGTGTTATTAAAATATTTGTGCAAACACTTAACGGACCACTACACGTTGATTAAGGGGGGGGACCGCAAATGATTCAACGATGTGCTGTGCAAGCTTTAGCGGACATAAACATATTTCTGCGTATTAAAACGCCACCGGCTACGCTGGCTAGGTTGTTGTTGTAGCGATTAAGTTTTCTCCCCGAAGGTTTTGGGGATTGCTACCGATGCCGATAGTTCTTTGCCGGATATAGATCCGGTGCGTTTCGGTAACAAGCACCATTTAGGTCACAAGCCCGGCACATCTCGGGAACGATTTATATGATCACATTAAAACTTCAAGGCCATACCTCCCTCCCCACCCCCTAGCTCCACGAGGAGCTTGGGGTCGCTAGAGCCTCCGCCTGTTAATGAAACAGGATTCGCCGCGTGTAGGTGAGGTTGACAATTGGGTTGGAGAATGCTGTATATTGCGCTGGCAACCCCTTGAGAGGGTTGCACCACACAACCCCTTGGATCCCCTTGATTTTTCGTCTGTGTGCTTATTGGAAAAGGTGGCGCAGTGTCTACGGGACGCCAATAAAGTAGTGGCTGTGTGAGAATTTTTTCCGAAAACCCCGAAACAACTACGACGGTTCCTGGGTATGTCGGGCTGGTACCGGCATTCTAACGGGACTATGCGACGATTTCAGCTCCGCCTTAACAAAGACAAAACTAAGAATTTGCAATGACGGATGAAGCTAAAAAATCTTTTGTAATTGTAAAGCGGAGTTTAATTTCTGCACCCGTGCTTACGCACTCGGATTTTCAACGAGATATTACATCGAATGCGTTTGCGATCGACTGACGGAGTGGGAGGGATTTTGATTGTATACCCGGTCAGCGTCTTGGGGTAGGGAACTATGGAATGGAAGGAGATCAGATATGAGATGGGCAATTCTGTGTAGCCGCGATTACCCGATTTCATCAGAATCATCGTCAAATGCACACTCACTTGCTGTGGGTGGGCCAACTGCATGGTCAAAGGGTTCAAACCGACCATGTGTCAATAGAACTAAAAAGTCCTCTTTTTTCGCGCACTTAACAATTCTGCTATGAGAATACTTAGGCGTATCATCACACATATCGTTGGACACAAACACTATCCTCAAGTGGCACCATGGTTTGTTCATGTACCCGCACGCCGCAGTACCGCCGTTAGGCATAATGTCACGGAGGGGAATGCGATTTAGCTGCCATTGATTCGCAGGTCCATTCCTCTGCACTCTCTTTCGGCATTCGTCAATTTCATTATTACTAGAAACGCCATTTTACTCACAGCAGTCCAACAATGCCTATGGAAGCAGAGGTAGAGGGCGGCCCCCCACTCCGTTGGAAGGACCAGGTGGAAAACGATTTAAAACGCCCTTGGTGTGACCAATCGGCGCCGGTTGGCGGAGCGAAGGAGTGACTGGCGCACCTTGTTGGACGGCCATAACCATTTAGATGGTTAAGCGCCAATTAAGTAAGTAAGTCCAACAATGTATGTATTCAGAGAGTCTTTCGCAGTGAAAACGAGGGCAATGAAACATTACGTGTTCTGCATTTTCCAATTAGGTGGGATAGTGTGAACAGATATAATCCTCTCCTATCATACGCTTGTGTATATACTCCTTGAATTGCTAGTCATCTCCAGCCCCATGTTCGTTAGCCAGTGCAACGTAAACAAGGCTCTCAGCGATTTTAACGCCAAGAGGTAAAAAAAAAGGGTCTCAGCAGTTTGGAAATTCAGCATGCTCGATGCAATCTCCGTCAACTACTTGAGGTTGACCGACTACGCTGTGGCTGGAGATATGACCATTTCAAGTTTGTTGCCTGTCTTCTAACTAGAAGAAGATAAAATCAATGAATTGGTCGATGGAGAGCATCCAACTTCATTATTTCATAGTACTTACGCATTTTTTCCTTTGAAATTTGTTTCTTATTTGATTCGAGTATAGTGCATTTTATATTTTTAAAATAAACGAGTTCTACTACTAAGCTAAAATTGAGAATATATCATTTTTCATTCATCCATGCGAATTTACATCAATGTAATGTGTGTCCTACAGACCCTCCAGTTGCATTCTAATTTGATACATCGAGTAAAAGTAAAAAATATGAATAACTCATTTTATAAATCTGAAATAAAAAAAAATTAAAACATTCTTGAAATTAACACAAGTTTGTAACAGTATCGTGTGTATATGTATAATGTGTACCGCAATCAAAGTTGCCAGATTCATTGTGCAACCAAGAAATATCAAAATGTAACACCTCATTTGTACGTAAAATCATCATTTGTACTAAGCGTTTAAATTCCCTTGACTCCTCGTACCACATGCAATTGTAGAAGGCAAGCGAAATCTCTTCACTCTGTAAGAAACATTCTGTGTATAATTTAGGTAATTTTTTTTCAATCTTCAAATATTCACCGCATTGCTGAACTGCTGACCATTGTAGCAATAGACGGCGGACATCGTAGAAACGGCCATAACATACATTGTCATACGTATGATTGTTAATTTCTCAGTTTTCTTATATTTTGTGAAAATAATAAAAATATTTTATAAAATTGTATAGCAACACAATAGCTGTGTTTTTTCCTTACATGTATATACATCTGCACGTAAACTTTATATGGACTGCTAAGTGTATAGCTTTATCTAAACTTTATGAAATTGTTGCGCAGAAAATTAAGACTGCAAAATTTCAGTATGCATTATACATAGTTGGAACTGAAATGTCTCTCTATTTTATCTTTATACTATCCTCCATTTCTGTGACCGAAAAATTCAGCTTTAGGTTATACACTATGACGAACAGACGCGCGTGTCTCTGCTATTAAGCATAACCCGTTTTTTAGCGAGTTATTTAACCACTGCCGCAAGTCTTTACTAATCACCGTTAGATGGGTCTCCTTTTTTTTACTCGCAAATGTAGATGTGTATACATGTAAAAAAACACCGCTTATACTTTTACATAGAGACTAGAGTACCGCACATACTTTGTTGAAATAAATATTTACTTCTTGCCTTTCCCTCCTTCTCTCCATATTTGATCCCCCTCTCTTCATCGTATCTTCTCCCTTTTACATTCTCGATTTTCATTCTTCTAATGCCACTTTTTCCTTTCCCTCAACCGTCCTCTATTCTCCTTTATCTCCATCCCTGCACATGCGTCCTCTTCTTTCCATTTTCCGCTCGCACTTTTTTCATTTTTATCACCGTTACTTTGTTTCTTCTCCTCAACCCTCCCTTTTTTTCCCACTTCAATTCCCACCCCGATCTTCTATTTTCCTTTTTCGAAAGGCTGTCTAAACAATACATTCCAACAAACTGCACTAAAAGTAAGATTTTTCTGTAGATGTTCCCCTACTTCACACGCCGGAAAGAACGTTTTCCAAGTATATAGCTTGTCGAAAAGGAACTGCTATACTAAATTTGAAGCAAATCGCACCATACTCTTTTTATTAAGAATACGTAGGCTCCGGGTCCACTCCTCGGAAAGAAAAATTTCTCAAATGTTATCTTTGTCAAAGAGGTACCGCTGTACCGAATTTCAAGCAAATCCCCTGGTCCACTTTCCCGACCAAATTGTGAATCTATAGCATCCTCTAACTTCTTTATAACGCTATATGCTGGTGCATTTCACCTCAACTTACAGCTGCTAAACTTATGTTGAAGAGAATTAAAGCGAGCTCAATGATGGCCGTTAAGAAATGCGTTAAAATTATGTGCTTGAACAATTGCTGAGTATCCGAAATAAAGCTGCAATGAAAGCATATTAAATACAAAAAAATAAATCAAAAGTGATTTTTTCTTTTATTTAAAAAATCCGCTTACATGAGAGTACGTTGATAATGGCGTATGCAAGAGCGCATATAATCAACGCGTGCTGCTCTTGGCACTAAATCTGTGGTAGACCTTAGAACCATCATGCAAAGTACTTTCATAAGTCCAATAGCGTGTTGACAAAGGATAACGAATAGTAAATCAAAATAAGCGGTACCTACACCATGGAAAATATTTATTCAAATGTAAGTCATATTTGATTCAATTACTTCATTTGTCAAAGTTGAGCTTGAGAGCCTTTAAGCGCATTTTCGCTATACTCAAATGTGAAAATATATGTATGTATATGTACTTACAAGTTGTTCCTATATAGCATGCGCCGAAGTCCAGAAACATGTGAATGTAGTATAGTGGAAAAGTTATAGTCTTGTCATCCGAAAAGGAAGTGTCGAGTACTGCAGCGCTCAAAAATGTATGAGTAAAATTTTTTTAAAATTTACGGGGCGATAAGGATTAACTGTTAAAACAAAAGCAAAGTGGTATTGCTTGATGTTTATTAATAACAAATTCCTAATGTTTGTAACCGTTTTAAGTTTTATTATAATTAATCTGACTCCCTGATGAAGATGTTGAAGAAATCGGAACGCGTAGGAGAACCAGAAAAAATTAAAGGTATATAAATTAAATTATAACCACGTCCACTTATTTGGTATTGAAAGTTTCGAAGAATGTAAAAAATTGGATACTTTTAACACCAACTAAATAAACTTTGAGAGAGAATTATGCCATGCACCAGGAAAAGTATGATGAGATACTTATAGAACGTGAATTTTGTTAGTCGTAAGAGGACTTGACATTTCGATAGATGTTCCAAGTAGCGCTTGTTGGCTAAAGTTATTTTTCATTCCAATTCTAGGCTAACATTTTATTGTCAATAAATCACCATCACAATAACCGATAGCTCATCGATAATAAATCTATAAAACGCCTATTATAAATCTTTAACTTTTACTTAACAAATCGATTACCTTCGATAAGAAATTTATAGCATTTCGATAACTTATCGACAACAAACTTATAAATCATCGATAAGACATCGATACCCCGTCGATAAGAAACTGCTAACCCATCGGTAGTGCTTGTTACAGGCCTGCTTCAGGATATAAAAGAAAATATTTTGTTTCGTTCATTATCAAAAAACAAAAATATATTTCATTTTGTTATTATTATCCTTATCACCCAGGAGGTATATTTATACTTACTTGTGATATAAGGAAAAATTTGGTGTCCCTTTAATCTGATGATAAAAGTTGAGTAGAATAGGCGGTACGCAATAAATGGAAAGTATTCCTACGTAAACATAAGAATAAATAAGTATCTGCTTGCGTGTCCACTTCCATACGTCATTCATAACACTTTTTATCTCCTCTTTTAATATTCCATTAAATGGATAATCTATAATGAAAATATTAAGACCTTGTTATGCATTCTTATTCTTAGCTAACGGGAAGGAAAAAGTTTTGAAAGACATAATGAAAATGTACCTTTTCCAAAGATATCAATATTTTGCAGTAAACGATGGCTTAAAACTTGTTCCAGTTGCTCATAGAAGCGACGTTGAGTAAAAGATAAATAAGTCAAATTTACCGTAGCACTAATAAGTTGACATAGAGTGAGAATGGCCTAGGTAGAACACACAAAGTAAGATTTTGTTCACTTATCGACGTAAAACAATAACGTATCTATATTTAGATAATCTCGAAATCGTCTCGGCGATATTATTACGAAGAAAATAAAAATAAAAAAATATGGTTCGAGAAGATCTAGATCACAATCCCTATACGGTTGCGAAAAATCTTGAAATTGAAATCCATCATACATAGTTACATACATACATATTTTGGTGAATGTTAGCAATTTCGATACGTCACTGTGCGGTTAGTAAATAAATGCTATACAACAGTAAGCCCTATACACATACATAGAAGCCAACAAAGAATATTTCATACACATAACCAGCAGTTTGAAGCGAAGAGAATATTTCACACTTCCATAACCAGTAACTAACAGTGGAGAGAATATTTCATACACATAGGTGACAAAAAAGCATATGGCTTTTACAGAACTACAGATATACATGTATATTAGGGTGGGTCGATTTGAATGGACGAAAGTTAACCGATATCGCGCCATCGCTTTGTCGATAGGATTTGGGCTCAGGAAAAAAAGTTCCACTACGCATACCAAAAAAATAATTTTCGAGCCCGCGAAATTTAATTTTTTCGACTTTGATTTTTAAGGTTTTTTTCATGACCTACTAAAAAAATGTTCACAAAAAATATTTTTTTTTCAAAAAACTGTAATCGACAAGGTTTTTAGTGAACATTTTTGGGTCGGACAAGGTATACATGACAATTTTACAATCAAATTAAAATTTTTTTAGTAGGTCATGAAAAAAACCTTAAAAATCAAAGTCGAAAAAAAGTAAAAAAAAATGAAATTTCGCAGGCTCAAATTTTATTTTTTTTGGTATGCGTAGTGCAACTTTGTTCCTGAGCCCAAATCCTATCGAAAAATCGATGGCGCGATATCGGTTAATAAATCGACCCAGTCTAATGTATATAGCTGAATAACCAAACATGAGCTACAACTGTTCTAGAAGGCATGTTCGTGAAACGTCTAGACCTTAGGAGAAATGACGTGAACGAGGTAGCCGAGAGTATAAAAGCGGCGCAAGCTTTAGTGAAGTACGCGATAATTGTAATTGTAAAGTACTACTCCCAAAGTAGTCTAAATAAAGATCGTTTGTTATGCTGAATGTTTGAGTTATTTATTCGACATTTCAGAGATTTGAAGCTTAGGATGATTGGATATCTGAATGTTTTAATGTCGGAATGAACCGATGTTGCCTTTGTCAGTTGTTGACCTAGGGTTTTTAAAGGTTCCTCCCTTTTCTACCTTATTTAGGGGGATGCAGAAACTGATATACGCATGGTCGGAGAAGGATGGTCTAGCAAGAACCATCCAATCAAACGTTGATATATCACGCTCAGAGCTCAATTCAAAATCTAGAACATTACTGGATGTTGGAGAAACATATGTATGAACACTTCCTCTGCTGGCTATCTGCAAATTGGTTTGCAGGATGTAAGAAAATAGAGATTCACCTCTTTCACTCATATAGCAGGATGCTAGGATAGACGTGTTGAGATATCGCAAAAAGTTTGCCTTTGTATTAAAGCTCGCAACAGCAGCTTTCGTATGATATCCACGTTGTACAAATACAATCGGAAAATACCCGGATTCATGTTTTGGGTTTCAAGATCCAAGAGTTTTTGTGGGTTTGAAATGCATCCTTAAATTTAAGTGAGACAACAGTGAAAGTTGTACTCAATTCTACGCAGTGGTTGCTGAGTGATGCGAGTACAAAAATACAGCAGTACAGACAGATAGACAAAAATTTTAAAAATACTGAGTTGGGCTCAGGGGGTCCAATAAGGACTTATTAGTATTTTCTGAAATATCTTCAATGTACAGACCTGTTAGAATTATACTATATGTATAGATGTGTACGTTCTTAAGCTGGAATGTTAGTATAAGGAATACTCCCTGAACCCAAATCAGTATTTTTACTGGTACAGAATGTTCTGCATATTTAGAACTCCCTCTATGTTTTTAGTAATAACATAGTGGGCTTTGAATTAATTATTTATGAATTGGTGTTTCATAGCATTTTTCTAAATGTGTTAGCTTCGGAAGTCAAGCCTTCAACAACGAGAAAATTGATTAAAAAGTAAGAGCTACGTAAAAAAATGTTAAACACTTGAACGACTAATCCCATGTTTACAAAAAGCTAGCGAAACTCACATGATCATCCTAAGACACTGTCCGAAGATCGGTGGTTAAGTGAAGGACAAGCCAAGAAGTGGCTGCCCAAAAGGATCAGCGGACGACCAGTTAGAAAAACGTCCTATCCCTTATTAGGATCCATGTCAGCAAGTGATGTTGTTTGCTAGAGCACTGTAAAACTCTCCCGCTAAGGCAAACAAGTTTCAATTGTCCTTATTTTTGATTTTTCATGTACGGACACATGATGGGGAATGTAGCCTTTAGCTGCCGAATGATTAACCTAAAATGGATCGCACGAAACCTCGAAATCGCAGTCTCAGACTGACAGTTGCTGAGCTGATGGTACACAACGTCCTTTCAGAGTGATTAGGGGCAGGATTGCAAACACGTTCTTTCCAACCTTCTAATAAACATTGCGCATCACTTTGAGATACCAGTCATAATAAAATAAAATAAGGCCAAACAACAGTTGGAACGGGGGGGGATTGGAAACACGTCCTTTTCAACCTCCCATTACATGTTGAGCTGTGCTGATCGGAATCTTCATGCATTCCGACAGTGTCATAAATGAAAATATATGTTCAAAATTTTTTTGCCTTATGCTGGGAGCAGTGAGGATTGGAAACGCGTCCTTTCCAACCTCCCTGAAAAGAGTGACTCCCAGACTCGTCCGTTTGCCATGCTAATCAATATGCTCATCGGAATCACATAGCATTCCGACAGCATATTCAATAGAACTAAGTGATTTTAACAATGAATTTTATTTAGTAGTTTAAGTTTTAGGCCTAAACAGCCGTAATAATAAATAAATTAAAATTAAATTAAAATTAAATCACACGTATGCAAGTCACACGAATCAAGCAGAGAAATGCTATTAAAACCTACAAAAAGATAAATGTTCCAAAACGCAGGCAAAAAACAGACGTCAAAAAGCATTTCCCTTGCACGTAAATTCTATGAGACTAAATTGGCAAACAAAAATGTGTGTGTGATTTGGATGACGAATGAACTTGAAAATGGACCTGAGAACGTTGCCAGGTACCTAGTTCTAGTGATTGCAGCCTGGCGACGAATTCCTGATTCGGAAAGGAACCATCCAAATAGAAAAGTTTGGCAGAAAGGTCTGATTTGGCAAACTATTTGTGATGGGAACTATTAAAGCAGAAATTTTCGTGAACGAGTGTCTTCAAAAACGTCTTTTGTCATCCTACGTCGCCATAAACCAAGTAAGTTTGAGGACTTTATGAACCTTTTTCAATTTGCAGAACTTTCTGTACCAGTCCTTATATTTAAGTAAAAACTTTCTTATACTACGTTATTATTACTCATAAAAAGTAAGCCTTGTTTAAATTTTTTACATTACGCTAAAATTTATTTCATATACCTGGGTTGCTTCGGTGAAATTGCTCAAACGGGGTCTCAATTCACGCAAATGTCCACAAAATGAAGCAATGGCCACCACAATTAGAAATAAAGTTATACTGCATAATATATATATATATATATTAAAATTAATTTTAGTTGTTGTATCAACGACTATAAAAAGGTGCATTATAAGCTTACATTTTAAGCGCACCCTTAATACGTGAAGGAGCCGAGATATTAACACCAACACTATAAAGCAGTCTAACTATTAATCTGGTGCGCTTTTCATTTTCCGCACGAGTTTCTAAGACTTCCTTAGTGGTCAGCATTTTGTCACAATATGATTGGATAATATTTTCCATAAAATTACGTATATTAGTAGTTTTGTTTATGTAATGGGGCGTCAACCAATTACGTTTTGCGTGAAAGAAATAAAAACACTAGTATTAGTATTAATACATAGCATTATGTATAATAACAAATATCAAATTGCTTTTTATTTTGTATATACATATGTATAAATATCACAGGTATATAGGAAATAGGTACTTACGTTTTATTATATTTGGAATATTCAAAAATGAAAAATCGGCAAACGCAGGAACGGTGTCCAACAACAGCTGGAATGTGCCGGTGTCATTTGTGATCAAAGGAACCACAAACCAGCTTTGTTTGGACCATCGAAAAGTGAACGAAGGAACAATTAAAGAGGTATACCACTTACCCCGCATTGATGGAATCCTCAGTTGGCTAAGAAACACTAGATTTATGTCCGCAATTGAGCTCAAGTGTGCTTTCCGGCAGATTCCCCTAGAGAAGAAGTTGCGAGAGAAGACAAACCTTACTGTTCCTGGTCGACCCCTATGCCTTTCGGATAGTGCAATGCAGCACAGCGAATGTGTCGTCTCATGGACAAGGCCATTCCGGCTGCTTTACGTGACGGTTGCTGGGTATGTCGGGCTGGTACCGGCGTTACATAGGGGACTATGCGACGATCTCAGCTTCGACTCAAGAATGACAAAACTAAGAATTTTGCAATGACGGACGAAGCTAAAAAATCTTGCGGAGTTTAATTTCTGCACCCATATTTTAATCGAAGATTTTACATCGAATGCGTTGCATCGACTGAGCGGAGTGCGAGGGGTTTAGCCGGTCAGTGTCTTGCTGGTCAGTGTCTTGGGGTAAGGCAATATGGAAAGGAACAAGATCAGATATGAGATGGGCATTTTGGGTGTGGCCGCGATTTGGCCGATTTTATGAGAATCGTCGCTATGTGTGGGCCGATTGCGAGGTCAAAGGGTTCCTACTGACCATGTTTCAATGTGCTCCTTTTCGCGAACTCAGCAATTCTGCCATGAGAATACTTACGCGCATCATCACACGATATTGTTGAACAAGCACTGCCCTCAAGTGGTCCAACGAAATCAGGTTAATTCTGTTCATGTACCCACACCCCGCGGTACCGCCGTTAGGCATAATGTCACGGAGGGGAATGCGATTTAGTAGCCCATGATTTGCAGGTCCATTTCTCTGTGCTCCCTTTCGGCATGCATCAATCTCGTCATTACTAGAAACGCTATTTCACTCACAGCAGTCCAATAATATATGTGCATGCTCCTCTCCAAAAACTCCGTTTTCAGAGAGTCTTTCGCAGTGAAAACGGGGCCAATGATACATTACGTGTTCTGCAGTTTTCCAATTAGGTGGGATAGTGTGAACAGAAAGATCCTCTCCTATCATACGCTTGTGTATATACTCCTTGAATTGCTCGCCATCTCCATCCCCATGTTCGTCAGCCAGTGCAACGTAAAAGGTTTAGAAAAGAAATATGATCGCTGCTGTCAGCGATTTTAACGCCAGGAGGTACAAAAAAAAAGGGTCTCAGCAGTTTGGAAATTCAGCATGCTCGATTTAATAGCCGCCGACTCTTTGAGGTTGACCGACTACGCTGTGGCTGGATATATGACCATTTCCAGTTTGCTGGCTGTCTTCTGATCAGAAGAAGACAAATCAATGAATCGATCGATGGAAAGCATCCTACTTCATTATCTCATAGTACTGTTGCGTTTTTTCCTTTTGAAATTTGTTTCTTATTTGATTCGAGTTAGTGAATTATTATGAGACCAAAGTTTGATCATGGCGAACAACTACGTTGAGGCCATGTCATACTCCATGTAAAGCAGCTGATGCAACCAACTCTTTGGAAGCCAACATAATCGGTTATTGAAGTCAGAGTTGGAGCTGCGCAAATCAGAACTAGAATTTAACGTGGTCATATCAAATCGTTCCTGAGGTGCGGTGTCTTTATCGCTACACGAAGAAGACAAAAATTGTGGCAGTGTTATTAAAATATTTGTGCAAACACTTAACGGACCTCTACACGTTGATTAAGGGGGGGACCGCAAATGATTCAACGATGTGCTGTGCAAGCTTTAGCGGACATAAACATATTTCTGCGTATTAAAACGCCCCGGCTACGCTGGCTAGGTTGTTGTTGTAGCGATGTAAGTTTCTCCCGAAGGTTTTGGGGAGTGCTACCGATGCCGATAGTTCTTTGCCGGATGTAGATCCGGTGCGTTTCGGTAACAAGCACCATTTAGGTACAAGCCCGGACATCTCGGGAACGATTTATATGACCACATTAAAACTTCAAGGCCATACCTCCCTCCCCACCCCCTAGCTCCACGAGGAGCTTGGGGTCGCTAGAGCCTCGCCTGTTAATGAAACAGGATTCGCCGCGTGTAGGTGAGGTTGACAATTGGGTTGGAGAAGCTGTATATTGCGCTGGCAACCCCTTGAGAGGGTTGCACCACACAACCCCTTGGATCCCCTTGATTTTTCGTCTGTGTGTTTATTGGAAAAGGTGGCGCAGTGTCTACGGGACGCCAATAAAGTAGTGGCTGTGTGAGAATTTTTCCGAAAACCCCGAAACAACTACGACGGTTCCTGGGTATGTCGGGCTGGTACCGGCATTCTAACGGGACTATGCGACGATTTCAGCTCCGCCTTAACAAAGACAAAACTAAGAATTTTGCAATGACGGATGAAGCTAAAAAATCTTTTGTAATTGTAAAGCGGAGTTTAATTTCTGCACCCGTGCTTACGCACTCGGATTTTCAACGAAGATTTTACATCGAATGCGTTGCATCGACTGACGGAGTGGGAATGGTTTTGATTTTATACCCGGTCAGCGCCTTGGGGTAGGGAAATATGGAATGGAACGGGATCAGATATGAGATGGGCAATTCTGTGTAGCCGCGATTACCGATTCATGAGAATCATCGTCAAATGCACACTCACTTGCTGTGGGTGGGCCAATTGCATGGTCAAGGGTTCAAACCGACCATGTGTCAATAGAACTAAAAAGTCCTCTTTTTCGCGCACTTAACAATTCTGCTATGAGAATACTTAGGCGTATCATCACACGATATCGTTGGACAAACACTATCCTCAAGCGGCCCATGGTTGTTCATGTACCCGCACGCCGCAGTACCGCCGTTAGGCATAATGTCACGGAGGGGAATGCGATTTAGCCGCCATTGATTCGCAGGTCTATTTCTCTGCACTCTCTTTCGGCATTCGTCAATTCGTTATTACTAGAAATCGACCATTTTACTCACAGCAGTCCAGCAATGTCTATGGAAGCAGAGGTAGAGGGCGGCCCCCACTCCGTTCGAAGGACCAGGTGGAAACGATTTAGACTCCCTTGGTGTGACCAATTGGCGCTGGTTGACGGAGCGAAGGAGTGACTGGCGCGCCTTGTTGGACGGTCATAACCGTTTAGACGGTTAAGCGCCAATTAAGTAAGTAAGTCCAACAATGTATGTCTTCAGAGAGTCTTTCGCAGTGAAAACGAGGGCAATGAAACATTACGTGTTCTGCATTTTCCAATTAGGTGGGATAGTGTGAACAGAAAGAATCCTCTCCTATCATACGCTTGTGTATATACTCCTTGCTTTGCCAGTCAACTCCAGCCCCATGTTCGTTAGCCAGTGCAATGCAAACAAGGCTCTCGGCGATTTTAACGCCAGGAGGTACAAAAAAAAGGTTCTCAGCAGTTTGGAAATTCAGCATGCTCGATGCAATCGTCGTTAACTACTTGAGGTTGACCGACTACGCTGTGGCTGGAGATATGACCATTTCAAAGTTTGTTGACAGTTGTCTTGTATCAGAAGAAGACAAATCAATGAATTGATCGATGGAAAGCATCCAACTTCATTATTTCATAGCACTTACGCGTTTTTTCCTTGGAATTTTGTTTCTTATTTGATTCGAGTATAGTGAATTATATATTTTAAAATAAACGAGTTCTATTAATAAAGCTAAAATTGAGAATATATCATTTTTCATTCATCCATGCGAATTTACATCATGTAATGTGTGTCCTACAGACCCTCCAGTTGCATTCTAATTTGATACATCGAGTAAAAGTAAAAAATATGAATAACTCATTTTATAAATCTGAAATAAAAAAAAATTAAAACAGTTCCTGAAATTAACACGTTTGTAACAGTATCGTGTGTATATGTATATGTGTACCGCAATCAAAGTTGCCAGATTCATTTGTGCGAACCAAGAAATATCAAAATGTAACACCTCATTTGTACGTAAAGATCATCATTTGTACTAAGCGTTTAAATTCCCTTGACTCCTCGTAACCACATGCAATTGTAGAAGGCAAGCGAAATCTCTTCACTCTGTAAGAAACATTATATAAATAATTTAGGTCAATCTTCAATATTCACCGCATTGCTGAACTGCTGACCATTGTAGCAATAGACGGCGGACATCTTAGAAACGGCCATAACATACATTGTCATACGTATGATTGTTAATTTCTCAGTTTTCTTATACTTTGTGAAAATAATAAAATATTTTATAAAATTGTATAGCAACCAATAGCTGCGTTTTTTTTCTTACATTTATATGGGGTATTCCATCCCATTTCGACCAATTTTGGACCCGACCCTTTTAGAATTGGCTGAAAGTTTTTCTTCTTTTTCTAGCTTTACGAAAGACGTTTTTCAGAATTTTTTCAAATTTTTTCATCCAACTCAAAAAAAGTTATGAATTTAAAAAAAAACACCGTTTTTTCATTCAAACTGTTTTGAGTGGACACGTTTTTGGTTTTCAAAATGCTATAACTTTTTCAAAAATTGACCGTTTGGGATCTTTTTATACTCAGTTGAGCAGAGCTCACAGAGTATATTAAGTTTGATTGGATAACGGTTGGTTGTACATATATAAAGGAATCGAGATAGATATAGACTTCCATATATCAAAATAATCAGGATCGAAAAAAAATTTGATTGAGCCATGTCCGTCCGTCCGTCCGTCCGTCCGTCCGTCCGTTAACACGATAACTTGAGTAAATTTTGAGGTATCTTGATGAAATTTGGTATGTAGGTTCCTGAGCGCTCATCTCAGATCGCTATTTAAAATGAACGATATCGGACTATAACCACGCCCACTTTTTCGATATCGAAAATTTCGAAAAACCGAAAAAGTGCGATAATTCATTACAAAAGACAGATAAAGCGACGAAACTTGGTAGATGGGTTGAGGTTATGACGCAGAATAGAAAATTAGTAAGATTTTGGACAATGGGCGTGGCACCGCCCACTTTAACAAGAAGGTAATTTAAAAGTTTTGCAAGCTGTAATTTGGCAGTCGTTGAAGATATCATGATGAAATTTGGCAGGAACGTTACTACTATTACTATATATGTGCTAAATAAAAATTAGCAAAATTGGATGAAGAACACGCCCACTTTTTAAAAAAAACATTTTTTTAAATTCAAATTTTAACAAAAAATTTAATATCTTTACTGTATATAAGTAAATTAAGTCAAAATTCAACTCCAGTAATGATATGATGCAACAAAATACAAAAATAAAAGAAAATTTCAAAATGGGCGTGGCTCCGCCCATTTTCATTTAGTTTGTCTAGAATACTTTTATTGCCATAAGTCGAACAAAAATTTACCAATCCTTCTCAAATTTGGTAGGAGCATAGATTCTATGACGGTAACTGTTCTCTGTGAAAATGGGCGAAATCGGTGGAAGCCACGCCCAGTTTTTATACACAGTCCACCGTCTGTCCTTCCGCTCGACCGTTAACACAATAACTTGAGCAAAATCCGATATATCTTTACTAAACTTAGCCCACGTACTTACCTGAACTCACTTTATCTTGGTATAAAAAATGGCCGAAATCCGACCATAACCACGCCCACTTTATCGATATCGAAAATTACGAAAAATGAAAAAAATGCCATAATTCTATACCAAATACGAAAAAAGGGATGAAACATGGTAACTGGATTGGTTTATTGACGCAAAATATAACTTTGGAAAAAACTTTGTAAAATGGGTGTGACACCTACCATATTAAGTAGAAGAAAATGAAAAAGTTCTACAAGGCGAAATCAACAGCCCTTGGACTCTTGGCAGGAATACTGTTAGTGGTATTGCATATATAAATAAATTAACAGTACCCGACAGATGTATTTCTGGATCACCTGGTCAAAATTTGGTCGATATCGCGAGAACGCCTTCACATATACATCTAAGGGCCACTCGCTTTTAAAACCCTCATTAATACCTTTAATTTGATATCCATATCGTACAAACACATACTAGAGTCACCCCTGTCCCACCCTAATGGCGATATCTCGAAAAGGCGTCCACCTATAGACCTAATGCCCACTCCCTCTTAAAATGCTCAGTAACACCTTTCGTTTGATACCCATATCGTACAAACATTCTAGAGTCACCCCTGGCCCACCCTAATGGCGATATCTCGAAAAGGCGTCCACCTATAGACCTAATGTCCACTCCCTCTTAAAATGCTCAGTAACACCTTTCGTTTGATACCCATATCGTACAAACATTCTAGAGTCACCCCTGGCCCACCCTAATGGCGATATCTCGAAAAGGCGTCCACCTATAGACCTAATGCCCACTCCCTCTTAAAATGCTCAGTAACACCTTTCGTTTGATACCCATATCGTACAAACATTCTAGAGTCACACCTGGCCCACCCTAATGGCGATATCTCGAAAAGGCGTCCACCTATAGACCTAATTCCGACTCCCTCTTAAAATGCTCAGTAATACCTTTCGTTTGATACCCATATCGTACAAACATTCTAGAGTCACCCTTGGTCCACCTTTATGGCGATATCTCGAAAAGGCGTCCACCTATAGAACTAAGGATTACTCCCTTTTAAAATACTCATTACCACCTTTCATTTGATACCCATATCGTACAAACACATTCTAGAGTCACCCTGGCCCACCCTAATGGCGATATCTCGAAAAGGCGTCCACCTATGCACCTAATGCCCACTCCCTCTTAAAATGCTCAGTAACACCTTTCGTTTGATACCCATATCGTACAAACATTCTAGAGTCACCCTTGGTCCACCTTTATGGCGATATCTCGAAAAGGCGTCCACCTATAGAACTAAGGATTACTCCCTTTTAAAATACTCCTTACCACCTTTCATTTGATACCCATATCGTACAAACACATTCTAGAGTCACCCCTGGCCCACCCTAATGGCGATATCTCGAAAAGGCGTCCACCTATAGACCTAATGCCCACTCCCTCTTAAAATGCTCAGTAACACTTTTCGTTTGATACCCATATCGTACAAACACATGGGTATCAACCATATCGTACAAACATTCTAGAGTAACACCTGGCCCACCCTAATGGCGATATCTCGAAAAGGCGTCCACCTATAGACCTAATTCCGACTCCCTCTTAAAATGCTCAGTAATACCTTTCGTTTGATACCCATATCGTACAAACATTCTAGAGTCACCCCTGGCCCACCCTAATGGCGATATCTCGAAAGGGCGTCCACCTATAGACCTAATGCCCACTCCCTCTTAAAATGCTCAGTAACACCTTTCGTTTGATGCCCATATCGTACAAACACATTCTAGAGTCACCCCTGGCCCACCCTAATGGCGATATCTCGAAAAGGCGTCCACCTATAGACCTCATGCCCACTCCCTCTTAAAATGCTCAGTAACACCCTTCGTTTGATACCCATATCGTACAAACATTCTAGAGTGTCCCTTGGCCCACCTTTATGGCGATATCTCGAAAAGCGTCCACCTATAGAACTAAGGATTACTCCCTTTTAAAATACTCATTACCATCTTTCGTTTGATACCCATATCATACAAACACATTCTAGAGTCACCCCTGGCCCACCCTAATGGCGACATTTCGAAAAGCCGTCCCACCCTATAGACCTAATGCCCACTCCCTCTTAAAATGCTCAGTAACACTTTTCGTTTGATACCCATATCGTACAAACATTCTAGAGTCACCCCTGGCCCACCCTAATGGCGATATCTCGAAAAGGCGTCCACCTATAGACCTCATGCCCACTCTAAAATGCTCAGCAACACCTTTCATTTGATTCCCATATCGTACAAACACATTCTAGAGACACCCCTGGTCCACCTTTATGGCGATATCTCGAAACGGCGTCCACCTATGGAACTAAGGATCACTCCCTTTTCAAAATACTCATTAACAGCTTTCATTTGATACCCATATCTTACAAACATATTCTAGAGTCACCCCTGGTCCCACCTTTATGGCGATTTCTCGAAAAGGCGTTCACCTATAGAACTAAAGCCCATTCCCTTTTAAAATACTCATTACCACCTTTCATTTGATACCCATATCGTACAAACACATTCTAGAGTCACCCCTGGCCCACCCTAATGGCGATATCTCGAAAAGGCGTCCACCTATTGACCTAATGCCCACTCCCTCTTAAAATGCTCAGTAACACCTTTCGTTTGATACCCATATCGTACAAACACATGGGTATCAACCATATCGTACAAACATTCTAGAGTAACACCTGGCCCACCCTAATGGCGATATCTCGAAAAGGCGTCCACCTATAGACCTAATTCCGACTCCCTCTTAAAATGCTCAGTAATACCTTTCGTTTGATACCCATATCGTACAAACATTCTAGAGTCACCCCTGGCCCACCCTAATGGCGATATCTCGAAAGGGCGTCCACCTGTAGACCTAATGCCCACTCCCTCTTAAAATGCTCAGTAACACCTTTCGTTTGATGCCCATATCGTACAAACACATTCTAGAGTCACCCCTGGCCCACCCTAATGACGATATCTCGAAAAGGCGTCCACCTATAGACCTCATGCCCACTCCCTCTTAAAATGCTCAGTAACACCCTTCGTTTGATACCCATATCGTACAAACATTCTAGAGTGTCCCTTGGCCCACCTTTATGGCGATATCTCGAAAAGCGTCCACCTATAGAACTAAGGATTACTCCCTTTTAAAATACTCATTACCATCTTTCGTTTGATACCCATATCATACAAACACATTCTAGAGTCACCCCTGGCCCACCCTAATGGCGACATTTCGAAAAGCCGTCCCCCTATAGACCTAATGCCCACTCCCTCTTAAAATGCTCAGTAACACTTTTCGTTTGATACCCATATCGTACAAACATTCTAGAGTCACCCCTGGCCCACCCTAATGGCGATATCTCGAAAAGGCGTCCACCTATAGACCTCATGCCCACTCTAAAATGCTCAGCAACACCTTTCATTTGATTCCCATATCGTACAAACACATTCTAGAGACACCCCTGGTCCACCTTTATGGCGATATCTCGAAACGGCGTCCACCTATGGAACTAAGGATCACTCCTTTTCAAAATACTCATTAACAGCTTTCATTTGATACCCATATCTTACAAACATATTCTAGAGTCACCCCTGGTCCACCTTTATGGCGATTTCTCGAAAAGGCGTTCACCTATAGAACTAAAGCCCATTCCCTTTTAAAATACTCATTACCACCTTTCATTTGATACCCATATCGTACAAACACATTCTAGAGTCACCCCTGGTCCACCTTAATGGGGACATTTCGAAAAGGCGTCCACCGATAGACCTAAGGCCCACTCCCTCTTAAAATGCTCAGTAGCACCTTTCATTTGATACCCATATCGTACAAACAAATTCCAGAGTCAGCCCTGGTCCACCTTTATGACGATATCCCTAAATGGCGTCCATACATAGAACTATG
>JARSSU010004317.1:0-27792 GCA_029619165.1 Eurosta solidaginis
CCATTCCATAAGTACAATTTTATGCCGCTTTCTTTCAAGTAGTAATTAAGTAGTTCCACTTCCAGCTCAGCAACAAAATTATTACTACCAGGCTACTAACTGCATCAGTAAAAGTATTGCACTCTAAATAATTACTGAATGGAGATATTCTGCCTAATGTGTAGAATGTATGACATGGCGTATGAGTACCAAGTTTCAATAAAAAAATCAATACAAGCGCGACCTTCTCTTCCATTCGCGTCGTGCTCCTTTTATATATTCCTAAAACTTGTTAGGACGAGGACCTACCTGTTTTACAACCAACTCTCCGCGCGACATCTGTATAGGCTTTCATGCAGAGAAATACACTTACAGTGTTTGCCAAATCACTGCCGCGTTGGTCCCCACAGAGTGATCCGTTTAGGTAACACTTCTGTTTCAAAATTTGTATTGGCTTGTCCGCACGACTGAACCCGGAGCTTCTATGGGGTTCGCCTACAACCACCACCACGTTGGCCGCTATGACCTGATTTTGCTTAAGTACGAGGAAAACGTGCCTAAGAAACTTGGCAACAAGGTATTTGCATACAATTTAGATAAGCTTTGTTCTGTTCGCTCTAAACTCAGCACTGAAACAATATTAAATTATAGTCGGGCGTCAAACAGAAAAACAAACTCTGAACACTTGCGACTGCGGCTATTGTTAATATACGATACAAACTGTTTATTATTTTATTTTACGGGTCTTATCTAAACATATAGCCACTTTTGAGGTATGTATTTAGTAGAAGGAAAGATCCTCTAGGAAAATTCCGGAGTGTACCGTATGCTGTACAAATTCTTAAGTATGGTTTTATTTGTAGAATCTTTCTTTTCGACTTTCATCTAATGTTTGTATACACTTGCTTCCACGACCTTAATGTCGAATGACCACAAAGTCGAATGAAGCTAAGACCATATGTAATAGTCAAAACGCCTGCATTCAAATGGTCACAATGACAACGAAGTCAACAATATGACCATCCTCAATTTTTTAATCCAAATTTTTGTCCGCGGTGCTGCTTTTCCTAACTTTGGTTTGCTTTGAAATCAGAAGAACATATCCGACTAAACGTCATACCCATTCTGTGGAAGCTTTTGTGCTGATCTTAGGTTGCTATATATGATAATGGTATTCTTTCTGAAATAGCCATAATTTCAAACGGAAGTTTCCTGAATGGTCATAAAGTAAATTAGAAAGGTCATAAAATCAATTGACCTATGACTATTAGAAGTGGTCTTATGGAAGTTTTTGCAGGTCAAAACGTCAGTTGAACTTTTTGGCGTTGATCCCACATTTGTATCATCTTCTTAACCGTCAGAAAACAGTTGTTGGGATTCCCATGATTTTTCTGTGCACTTCTTCTTTTTCGTGTACCAATGCTTCACCCCGTACTCCTGTCTGAAAATTACCTTTTAATATCCCAATCAATGTACCTAAGGAGGGACGATTAATATAAATTAAGGACCCAGTTCTCAATTATGCGAAGGCTAATTTGTTTGCAGATCTCATTTTCGAGTTCCTTTACTCATCTTTCATAAATTTTCTCAATTTATTCACATACGAATCGGTGGCGAGATAGTCACGCTAGTACCAGAAGATATAAGTTTAGCTGGCAATAGCTCAACAGCCTTATAAGGAGAGCATAATATCTACCGACTAAATACGACCCACACTACCGTTAAAATTCTCGCCATTCGTGAAGATGGCCTTGGACTCCTGATCTACACTACAGACGTATTCCTTTTCGGACCTCTCTAAAATTCAAACAGAAACTTATTATTTAGAGGGTCGTGGTAGTCAATCTAACGTAAACGCGTAAAAGAAAATTTCATTTTGTATTCAAAGATAGGGCTATTATCTCCAAAAACACCTATTTATAATTGACGTAAGTTTTCCGGGAAATGATAGCATGGACAAATGTGATGTCGCTCTAGGACAGAAATTCATTCATTATAACTACTTTATTTTGCCTACAGTTTAGCATGCAGATCTATAAAAAAACAGTTTCAGCATTCTGTCAAAAGGTCATTGACCGGTTTTAAACAATTACCCTAGTATTTGTGCTTGCTTATAATCCGTGGCACATATTTGCAATGGAAATTTTTTAATCCATTCATAAGTAGCTAAATGTAAATACCAGTTCGTTACTTATTTATGGTGACTAGGACTTTCAAAATAAAAATATAGAAATGTTTTTACTAATACAACGGAAATGCTAAATAAACCATGCACGTGATCGATAAATTTTATTGAAACGTTAAATTTACCTCTGTGATAATGAACAACAAGAAATGTCACGACTCTTAAGCCATTAAATTGTTTATTTTATTATTGTAAGCTGAAACTAATACACACACACAAACGTAGGTATGAGTTGGTATTTAACTTCCCCGCAAAAAATGGTGTAGGTTAAACCCAAAATTTGGTATTATACTTGTTTCATTTTATTTCTATTTAATTTTGCCAATTTAAACATACTTAATGTGCAAATATGCTTAAGAATATCATTTATCAGTTAAATGCAAAAAATTATGTGAAGACGAGTGCTTATATGTACACAGTTAGAGATCTGAGCTTACTAAATTGGAAAAACTCTCACCTTACTACTAGAGCTTACGATTTCGCGAAATTGTTCGAGAAGAGATTTCTCGCGAATCTCGCCTTCTCGCGAGACTCTCGAATCGATTCATTGGCTGTTTTATATAGAGCTTACGCTTTTACGCACAAGCGAAAATTTCCACAAAACCACAATTAAAAAATATCGAAATGTATAGAATACTGCCAATGCAGCGTCTGAATTGAAAGTCGAGAAGCTCGCGAGTATTACGAGTATTTCGAGATTCGAGAGTCTCGCGAGAATTGAGAGTAAAGAAGCTCGCGAGTATTACGAGTATTTCGAGATTCGAGAATTTCGCGAGAAGACGTGTTCTCGATCTCTCGTTAAAAAAATAAAATATTGTGAAGAAAATTAAATGTATAATTAATATGTTTTGAGTTAAATGTCATTGAAAAGCAATATAATAAAAAAATTCACAAGTAAAAAAAAAGAAGTGTATAAATACTCTCCATACAGCATTGAGTTTATGTCCAGAAGCTCGCGAGATTTACGAGTACTTCGAGTTCTCAATTTCTCGGGTCCCGAAAATTTCGCTTGTTTTCGATATCGATATCGCGCCATCGATTTTTCGATAGGGTTTCGGCTCAGGAAGAAAAGTTCCACTACTCATACCCAAAAAGTAATTTTCGAGCCTGCGAAATTTCATACTTTTTTGACTTTGATTTTCAAACTTTTTTTCATGACCTACTAAAAATTTTCATATGTAAAAAACTGTTGTCCACAACGTTTTTAGCGAACATTTTTGAGTCGGACAGGGTATAGAGCGGTACGCAGATCACAACAAAGTAAAAATTCCATATAAAAAACGCTCAAGAAATGCTCAAGAAAATTCCAAGAAATTTAGTACGCTACTTTACTACTATTTTTCCATTGAATTTGCATACGGGAACACCGGTTTCCGCAAGAAATATTTCTTGTAGAAAAAAGGTAAACAAACTGGAAAAATTAGGTAAGCACATGGTTTTTTAATTTTTCTGCAATAAATAATTATTATTTTATTTCAGAAATGGAAATAACAATAACTGCAGCACCAAAACGCAAAAAGCGCATAGTGAATTTCACGGCGGAGGAGAAACGGGCACTTATAAGGAAAGTGACATTCTTTACATTTCTTTTGTTTATGTGCTCTTTTCTTGCTTGTTTCACTATTCAACGTGGATTTTTAAACGTCAAAATTACTTCCGTACCACCATTTTCACGCAAGAAAAAAGGCTAAATTTTTCTTGAATAATTACTTGTGATCTGCGTACCGCTCTTATACATGAAAATTTTACAATCAAATGAAAATATTGTGTGAAATAATTTGTATGAAAGAAAAATGTACACTTCAAAACTCATAGTTGCTGAATAGGGCCCCTGGTTATCAAACAACAAAACTTGGTGCTGAAAGTTTAAAAATAAAAAATTTAATATGTGAAAAGTGGTGCAAGTCACAGATTCTTTTTAGAAACATTTATGCATAAAAGGTTTTGAGATATGTTTTCTTACAAAGGTTTGATAGTAGGTAGAACAAGCTGCTGGAATCCGTGCCACATCGATTCGAAAGCAGGCCACAGCCCACTAGTTTTGTTTTGTATAACTGCAAGTATAGACTTCTCTAGTATCAAATTGAAACCCGGTTCTGTGCAATAATTTTAAGAAGACCAGTATAATCTATATTTGAAATCAAATTTTGTTTGTTCATATAAGTACTACAAAATCGTTTCAGATAAGGCTAAAACTTTTCACAGTGTACGTGTTACTAAAAGAGGAGCTGATGCGTAGTACTTAGAAACGAGCTGACGCGAAGTATTTAGTAACATGAGCATTCCTACATTGAGCTGCTTCCCAACATAAGGTCTCTTGTTGTAAGCCAGTGTTCACCTAAATTGAAAATATGGCTGGGTTGGTAGGAGTAAAATGATCATAGTGGTAGCTGTTTATTGGTTGATTAACGAGCAATGGGGCAAAAGGTACGCTCGCATGTTTATTAACAGTTAAAAAAATAATTCGTAAATATGCTATGACAATATTATTTTTTAACTTGGGTCGGACGAAAAATTGGAACAAAGTATATTGCTGACATAAGACAATTAAAACGTTCCGCACGTGTGCGTTTGTTTGCAAAATAAGTGTTGTGAAATGCGCAAACAAACAATGGAAAAATAGAGAAAATAGTATTTGTGAAGTGGGCGCGTTGACTATTTCACTAACTGACGTGCTCTGTTGTAAGCGTAGGATAAAATAAAGTACGCCTTACATAATAGGTAACATATTTTGTGAGTTTTCAAATTCTGGCTGGATGATTGTGTCTGTACTCCACATTAATCATACAAACAAATATGTACGTATGTAAGTAAGAGTGGGCTAGATTTAACTACAAATAACCTGAACTCACTAATTCGATAAATCCAATGACGTCAATGCCAAGTTTATTGAAAAACAGCAAACAACCAAACAACAACTTAATGATACTTACATGCATAGCACCAATAAATGTAGGTTCATAGGTATTGTATGTAAGTATATAGAAACGAGTGGTAAATTGTTGGACTGTAGGCGCGATACTTATGTATATGGCACAACTGGTATTTGTATTAGAGTGGATCGATTTGTATGGACGAAAGTTAACCGATATCGCGCCATCGATTTTTCGATAGGATTTCGGTTCAGGAAAACAAAGTTCCACTACGCATACCCAAAGAAAATAATTTTTGGGACGGCGAAATTTCATTTTTTTTACTTTTTTTCGAGTTTGATTTTTAACGTTTTTTTCATGACCTACTAAAAAAATTTTCATATGTATACCCTGTCCGAACCAAAAATGTCCGGTAAAAAACGAATGAGCTGTAAGACTTTACGCAGACATAGAAGGGCCAGGTGGAAAACGATTTGAATTCCCTTGGTGTGACCAATTGGTGCCAGGTTATTTTTAAATTTGGTATTATTTTACTTTTATGAGGTACTTTTTACACGTGTGTATGAATTATTCGTTATACATATTTGAATTTACAAAAAGTGTGTCAATGAAGGTTTACATATAATAATATATTCTAATCGGATGTTTACATACAGACAGAAACATAGCTACATTCTAAATCAGTGCGTCATATTGGCTAAATTTAAATTTATACAATCGAATGAAGGCAATTGTGAATAAAATTGTTTAAAAATAACATTTGGCAATAAATAATTTATAAATGACACATACATACACACACATAATATAGCTATACATATAGCCTTGGAATGTGTGCACACCACAGCTATTTATAAATACATAACTAAACCTACAATTATAAGCCCACCTTGGCCATATCGGAAAAAAATTACTATCAGTTCTAAGGATAACAAAAATTGAATTGGCTTTATTGGCCCCTATATGCGTGTGATCACGTAAAAAAATCGCTCAAAGATTTCTATAAACAAATATTATTTGTGACGGAAGAAATAATATTGAAATAATCCAGAATTAAATCACCGAAGCATACTTTAATAGCGGCCGCCGCGGTAGGGTGGTAGGTGCTCGCCCACCTCACTGTACATCGTAGGACCAAGACCAGGGAAAAGCAACTTTTGAATTTTTGAAAAAGTTTTATCAAGTCTTCCTCCACCTGCCTTTCCCAACTCAGTGAAGGTCTCCCACTTCCTCTGCTTCCAAACCGCGGTGTCGACTGATATACTTTTTTGGCCGGAGCATTCTAGTCCATTCACATGACATGGCCTAGCCAACGAAGCCTTTGGGTTTTTATTCGCTGCACTATCGTCATATGCGTAAAGCTCATACAGCTCATCATTATAACTCCTTCGTTACTCGCCGTCGGCAGCAAGGACAGGACTATAAAAGACCATAAACCACAGAAGATACTCGTAACAAAAAAAAGTTGTAACGAAGCTTTTTCGTGCCCCGTTGCTTCTTTGATATTTGCTGGGGTATACTCGCCGTGCCCAGGGTTCGTTTACAATAAATTTGTATTAAAGGGGCACCTTGCAAATCGATTTAATATAAAAAACTTCACTCTCTTTATTGGTTCTAAATTCTATAATATAAAATAAAACGTGTTTGTATACTTCATTTTCAATTTCACTTGGATTATCTTGCGGTATCCTTGATTGCGGTGGCGGGCCTTAGCGGTCCGGCCGTATTCCGTTAGCTGGGTCCCGTTAGTATGTGGCGTCGGTGCCTTGACGCGCCTTATGACGGCGTCTCTCTCTGCTGCGGTGCTCTGTCGCGCCTTACGTCGGCGTCTACTTGTATTGCTGAGGCGATGCTCTGTCGCCGTGTTCCGTTAGACGGATCCCGTTAGTATGTGGCGTCGGTGCCTTGACGCGCCTTACGTCGGCGTTTACTTGTATTACTCTGCTGCGCCTTGCGTCGGCGTCTATTTGTATTGCTGGTTGCTGGGTGATTCTCTGCCACGCCTTGCGTCGGCGTCTACTCGTATTTGCTGGGCGATACTCTGTCGCGCCCTACGTCGGCGTTTACTTGTATTGCTGAGGCGATGCTCTGTCGCGCCCTACGTCGGCGCTTACTTGTATTACTCTGTCGGTGTACCTCTGCTGCGCTCTGCCGCCGCGCTTGGCGCTGGCTTACCCTGGCTGCGCTATGCGTCGCCGCGTTGACGTGACCTCTGTCGGCGTACCTCTGCTGCCGCGGTTCGCGCTGGCTTACCCTGGTTACGTTGTGCGTCGGCGGACCTCTGCTGCGCTTTGCTGCCGCGCTCTGCGCTGGTTTACGTGCGTTGCCGCTCTGTTGCGGCCTCTGCCGGCGTACTTCTACTGACGGAGGTGAGCGGGTGTCACCTGTCGCGGTTGCGCGTTACTGTGGCGGGGCCTTTGGTCTTGGGGGTGATGCGTAGAGAAGGTCAACCGCAATCACCATTCCACGACTCGCTCCTATGAAGTGGATTCCTATTGCATAGAGAAGGTCAACTGCAATAGGGATATACTTCGCTAGTAGCTCTGGTCACGACCACAGCTCCGTGCTGACTGACTGCTGTGCTGCTGTGTCGCTCCTTTTATGGCTGTTGTGTTTGGTGTTGCTAGCTCAAATGGTTGCGTTGCCATGGTCACCGTGTTGCTGTTGAATGTTGCGAGCGCTCGTTGTGTTGCTGAGACTTGTTGGTTGATCGTGTTGCTAGAGCCTTTTGTGGCCACTTGTTGTGTTAATGTCGTGTCAAATATGTTGTGGGGTCGTTTTGTGTGGGCCAAATTAATGAGGATTTATTTGGTCCTCACAAGGTACTTAACAAGTTAGTGAAAAAAACAGAGAGGGAAGAAATCTGAATATAAATCGCTGATATGTAGGTTAATTGCAAACCTTGGGCGAGTAACAGAAAGCAAAGGAAGCTGATTGCAATCCCACAAATCAGCAGTTTCGTAGAAAAGTATACTCAGAGCAGAAAGTTGCAGATTTTACTGCTGAAATATTATTGAAACTACTCGGAAATGATCCCGAAATAATTATATAACTAATACGAAGATATCTATAAACTTCATGGGATAAAATCAGGGGCCCATTTTAATAGTTATGTTCTTTTTTTGAGTAGAAAAAGTCCAGGCCTTAAAGTTGTGCTAGGCGAAAATTTATGGATCCCGGGGATAACCATAGCATTTTCATGACGAATGCTAGCCTTTTATTTTTCGAACTTTTTTCGAAAAAATCCATAAATAAAAGGAAAATCCGGACTTTTATTTTATAAGTACGAAAATATAAGTTGAATCCGGACTTTTAGTTTTAAAGTCCGGTCCTATAACTATGGAACGCACAGTGGGTCGGTCTTATATGGAGTTCGTGGCCAAAAATACTTCCGGTAGAGATATCAATCTGAAACTTTGGCCACGGCTTTATAAATATGCGAGAATTATTTTTTCAATAAAATTGGTGTGGGTGATACCTCATACCGACCCAAAACCACCCACTTTCACCGCATGCATACAAAAAGTAAGTAGATGTGGGGACAAAAGTGGTAAGATGTGTCTATCGTAAATACAATGTTTAAAAGGATTAAATAAAGAAATTAAACATTTTTGTTGTTATATCGCCTACTGATTTTAAGATCGCGGGTTCGAATCGAGCTCAAGGCCTAACAATAATTTTTTATCATTATTATTGTTATGATAAATTTTTTCTTAGTTGAAAAAATTTTTAAATTAGAATAGAAGAAAGAAAAAATTTTAGACAACTGCCAAAGCTCGTTGTATAGATCCATTTCGGGAACTGCTAAATTCCTTCATCGGCAACGTTTAGGCGCCGCTGCTATAACCATTCAGCCACCACAGCGGTTTTTTGTTTGTCTTCATTAATCCTACTTCTATTCTGGTTCGTGCCAATTGATATTCACACCACTGCGACATCTGTTGCAGAATAGCTGTGAAAATTGGACTTGTTTGTTGGCAATGCTGCCATAGTGTCAAATTTTTATTGACACTTTTTTTCCCCGTGCTCTGGGATGTATTAACAATTTTTGTTGTTATATCGGCCTACTGATTTTAAGATCGCGGGTTCGAATCGAGCTCAAGGCCTAACAATAATTTTTTATCATTATTATTGTTATGATAAATTTTTTCTTAATTGAAAAAATTTTTAAATTAGAATAGAAGAAAGAAAAAATTTTAGACAACTGCCAAAGCTCGTTGTATAGATCCATTTCGGGAACTGCTAAATTCCTTCATCGGCAACGTTTAGGCGCCGCTGCTATAACCATTCAGCCACCACAGCGGTTTTTTGTTTGTCTTCATTAATCCTACTTCTATTCTGGTTCGTGCCAATTGATATTCACACCACTGCGCCTAAACGTTGCCGATGAAGGAATTTAGCAGTTCCCGAAATGGATCTATACAACGAGCTTTGGCAGTTGTCTAAAATTTTTTCTTTCTTCTATTCTAATTTAAAAATGTTTTCAATTAAGAAAAAATTTATCATAACAATAATAATGATAAAAAAATTATTGTTAGGCCTTGAGCTCGATTCGAACCCGCGATCTTAAAATCAGTAGGCCGATATAACAACAAAAATTGTTAATACATCCCAGAGCACGGGAAAAAAAGTGTCAATAAAAATTTGACACTATGGCAGCATTGCCAACAAACAAGTCCAATTTTCACAGCTATTCTGCAACAGATGTCGCAGTGGTGTGAATATCAATTGGCACGAACCAGAATAGAAGTAGGATTAATGAAGACAAACAAAAAACCGCTGTGGTGGCTGAATGGTTATAGCAGCGGCGCCTAAACGTTGCCGATGAAGGAATTTAGCAGTTCCCGAAATGGATCTATACAACGAGCTTTGGCAGTTGTCTAAAATTTTTTCTTTCTTCTATTCTAATTTAAAAATTTTTTCAATTAAGAAAAAAATTTATCATAACAATAATAATGATAAAAAATTATTGTTAGGCCTTGAGCTCGATTCGAACCCGCGATCTTAAAATCAGTAGGCCGATATAACAACAAAAATTGTTAATACATCCCAGAGCACGGGGAAAAAAAGTGTCAATAAAAATTTGACACTATGGCAGCATTGCCAACAAACAAGTCCAATTTTCACAGCTATTCTGCAACAGATGTCGCAGTGGTGTGAATATCAATTGGCACGAACCAGAATAGAAGTAGGATTAATGAAGACAAACAAAAAACCGCTGTGGTGGCTGAATGGTTATAGCAGCGGCGCCTAAACGTTGCCGATGAAGGAATTTAGCAGTTCCCGAAATGGATCTATACAACGAGCTTTGGCAGTTGTCTAAAATTTTTTCTTTCTTCTATTCTAATTTAAAAATTTTTTCAATTAAGAAAAAATTTATCATAACAATAATAATGATAAAAAATTATTGTTAGGCCTTGAGCTCGATTCGAACCCGCGATCTAAAATCAGTAGGCCGATATAACAACAAAAATTGTTAATACATCCCAGAGCACGGGGAAAAAAAGTGTCAATAAAAATTTGACACTATGGCAGCATTGCCAACAAACAAGTCCAATTTTCACAGCTATTCTGCAACAGATGTCGCAGTGGTGTGAATATCAATTGGCACGAACCAGAATAGAAGTAGGATTAATGAAGACAAACAAAAAACCGCTGTGGTGGCTGAATGGTTATAGCAGCGGCGCCTAAACGTTGCCGATGAAGGAATTTAGCAGTTCCCGAAATGGATCTATACAACGAGCTTTGGCAGTTGTCTAAAATTTTTTCTTTCTTCTATTCTAATTTAAAAATTTTTTCAATTAAGAAAAAATTTATCATAACAATAATAATGATAAAAAATTATTGTTAGGCCTTGAGCTCGATTCGAACCCGCGATCTTAAAATCAGTAGGCCGATATAACAACAAAAATTGTTAATACATCCCAGAGCACGGGGAAAAAAAGTGTCAATAAAATATGACACTATGGCAGCATTGCCAACAAACAAGTCCAATTTTCACAGCCATTCTGCAACAGATGTCGCAGTGTTGTGAATATCAATTGGCACGAACAGAATAGAAGTAGGATTAATGAAGACAAACAAAAAACCGCTGTGATGGCTGAATGGTTATAGCAGCGGCGCCTAAACGTTGCCGATGAAGGAATTTAGCAGTTCCCGAAATGGATCTATACAACGAGCTTTGGCAGTTGTCTAAAATTTTTTCTTTCTTCTATTCTAATTTAAAAATTTTTTCAATTAAGAAAAAATTTATCATAACAATAATAATGATAAAAAAATTATTGTTAGGCCTTGAGCTCGATTCGAACCCGCGATCTTAAAATCAGTAGGCCGATATAACAACAAAAATTGTTAATACATCCCAGAGCACGGGGAAAAAAAGTGTCAATAAAATATGACACTATGGCAGCATTGCCAACAAACAAGTCCAATTTTCACAGCCATTCTGCAACAGATGTCGCAGTGTTGTGAATATCAATTGGCACGAACCAGAATAGAAGTAGGATTAATGAAGACAAACAAAAAACCGCTGTGATGGCTGAATGGTTATAGCAGCGGCGCCTAAACGTTGCCGATGAAGGAATTTAGCAGTTCCCGAAATGGATCTATACAACGAGCTTTGGCAGTTGTCTAAAATTTTTTCTTTCTTCTATTCTAATTTAAAAATTTTTTCAATTAAGAAAAAATTTATCATAACAATAATAATGATAAAAAAATTATTGTTAGGCCTTGAGCTCGATTCGAACCCGCGATCTTAAAATCAGTAGGCCGATATAACAACAAAAATTGTTAATACATCCCAGAGCACGGGGAAAAAAGTGTCAATAAAATATGACACTATGGCAGCATTGCCAACAAACAAGTCCAATTTTCACAGCCATTCTGCAACAGATGTCGCAGTGTTGTGAATATCAATTGGCACGAAACAGAATAGAAGTAGGATTAATGAAGACAAACAAAAAACCGCTGTGATGGCTGAATGGTTATAGCAGCGGCGCCTAAACGTTGCCGATGAAGGAATTTAGCAGTTCCCGAAATGGATCTATACAACGAGCTTTGGCAGTTGTCTAAAATTTTTTCTTTCTTCTATTCTAATTTAAAAATTTTTTCAATTAAGAAAAAATTTATCATAACAATAATAATGATAAAAAAATTATTGTTAGGCCTTGAGCTCGATTCGAACCCGCGATCTTAAAATCAGTAGGCCGATATAACAACAAAAATTGTTAATACATCCCAGAGCACGGGGAAAAAAGTGTCAATAAAATATGACACTATGGCAGCATTGCCAACAAACAAGTCCAATTTTCACAGCCATTCTGCAACAGATGTCGCAGTGTTGTGAATATCAATTGGCACGAAACCAGAATAGAAGTAGGATTAATGAAGACAAACAAAAAACCGCTGTGATGGCTGAATGGTTATAGCAGCGGCGCCTAAACGTTGCCGATGAAGGAATTTAGCAGTTCCCGAAATGGATCTATACAACGAGCTTTGGCAGTTGTCTAAAATTTTTTCTTTCTTCTATTCTAATTTAAAAAATTTTTTCAATTAAGAAAAAATTTATCATAACAATAATAATGATAAAAAATTATTGTTAGGCCTTGAGCTCGATTCGAACCCGCGATCTTAAAATCAGTAGGCCGATATAACAACAAAAATTGTTAATACATCCCAGAGCACGGGGAAAAAAGTGTCAATAAAATATGACACTATGGCAGCATTGCCAACAAACAAGTCCAATTTTCACAGCCATTCTGCAACAGATGTCGCAGTGTTGTGAATATCAATTGGCACGAAACAGAATAGAAGTAGGATTAATGAAGACAAACAAAAAACCGCTGTGATGGCTGAATGGTTATAGCAGCGGCGCCTAAACGTTGCCGATGAAGGAATTTAGCAGTTCCCGAAATGGATCTATACAACGAGCTTTGGCAGTTGTCTAAAATTTTTTCTTTCTTCTATTCTAATTTAAAAATTTTTTCAATTAAGAAAAAATTTATCATAACAATAATAATGATAAAAAATTATTGTTAGGCCTTGAGCTCGATTCGAACCCGCGATCTTAAAATCAGTAGGCCGATATAACAACAAAAATTGTTAATACATCCCAGAGCACGGGGAAAAAAAGTGTCAATAAAATATGACACTATGGCAGCATTGCCAACAAACAAGTCCAATTTTCACAGCCATTCTGCAACAGATGTCGCAGTGTTGTGAATATCAATTGGCACGAAACAGAATAGAAGTAGGATTAATGAAGACAAACAAAAAACCGCTGTGATGGCTGAATGGTTATAGCAGCGGCGCCTAAACGTTGCCGATGAAGGAATTTAGCAGTTCCCGAAATGGATCTATACAACGAGCTTTGGCAGTTGTCTAAAATTTTTTCTTTCTTCTATTCTAATTTAAAAATTTTTTCAATTAAGAAAAAATTTATCATAACAATAATAATGATAAAAAATTATTGTTAGGCCTTGAGCTCGATTCGAACCCGCGATCTTAAAATCAGTAGGCCGATATAACAACAAAAATTGTTAATACATCCCAGAGCACGGGGAAAAAAGTGTCAATAAAATATGACACTATGGCAGCATTGCCAACAAACAAGTCCAATTTTCACAGCCATTCTGCAACAGATGTCGCAGTGTTGTGAATATCAATTGGCACGAAACAGAATAGAAGTAGGATTAATGAAGACAAACAAAAAACCGCTGTGATGGCTGAATGGTTATAGCAGCGGCGCCTAAACGTTGCCGATGAAGGAATTTAGCAGTTCCCGAAATGGATCTATACAACGAGCTTTGGCAGTTGTCTAAAATTTTTTCTTTCTTCTATTCTAATTTAAAAATTTTTTCAATTAAGAAAAAATTTATCATAACAATAATAATGATAAAAAATTATTGTTAGGCCTTGAGCTCGATTCGAACCCGCGATCTTAAAATCAGTAGGCCGATATAACAACAAAAATTGTTAATACATCCCAGAGCACGGGGAAAAAAGTGTCAATAAAATATGACACTATGGCAGCATTGCCAACAAACAAGTCCAATTTTCACAGCCATTCTGCAACAGATGTCGCAGTGTTGTGAATATCAATTGGCACGAAACAGAATAGAAGTAGGATTAATGAAGACAAACAAAAAACCACTGTGATGGCTGAATGGTTATAGCAGCGGCGCCTAAACGTTGCCGATGAAGGAATTTAGCAGTTCCCGAAATGGATCCATACAACGAGCTTTGGCAGTTGTCTAAAATTTTTTCTTTCTTCTATTCTAATTTAAAAATTTTTCAATTAAGAAAAAATTTATCATAACAATAATAATGATAAAAAAATTATTGTTAGGCCTTGAGCTCGATTCGAACCCGCGATCTTAAAATCAGTAGGCCGATATAACAACAAAAATTGTTAATACATCCCAGAGCACGGGGAAAAAAGTGTCAATAAAATATGACACTATGGCAGCATTGCCAACAAACAAGTCCAATTTTCACAGCCATTCTGCAACAGATGTCGCAGTGTTGTGAATATCAATTGGCACGAAACAGAATAGAAGTAGGATTAATGAAGACAAACAAAAAACCGCTGTGATGGCTGAATGGTTATAGCAGCGTCGCCTAAACGTTGCCGATGAAGGAATTTAGCAGTTCCCGAAATGGATCTATACAACGAGCTTTGGCAGTTGTCCAAAAAAAAATTTTTTTCTTTCTTCTATTCTAATTTAAAAAATTTGTTCAATTAAGAAAAAACTTATCATAACAATAATAATGATAAAAAATTATTGTTAGGCCTTGAGCTCGATTCGAACCCGCGATCTTAAAATCAGTAGGCCGATATAACAACAAAAATTGTTAATACATCCCAGAGCACGGGGAAAAAAGTGTCAATAAAATATGACACTATGGCAGCATTGCCAACAAACAAGTCCAATTTTCACAGCCATTCTGCAACAGATGTCGCAGTGTTGTGAATATCAATTGGCACGAAACAGAATAGAAGTAGGATTAATGAAGACAAACAAAAAACCGCTGTGATGGCTGAATGGTTATAGCAGCGGCGCCTAAACGTTGCCGATGAAGGAATTTAGCAGTTCCCGAAATGGATCTATACAACGAGCTTTGGCAGTTGTCTAAAATTTTTTCTTTCTTCTATTCTAATTTAAAATTTTTCAATTAAGAAAAAATTTATCATAACAATAATAATGATAAAAAATTATTGTTAGGCCTTGAGCTCGATTCGAACCCGCGATATTATTATTATTATTATAAAATAAACATGTGTTATTCATATATAGTACAAATGTACGTCAGTTATTTAGTTGAACATTATTGCCTTTTGCGGATCTTAAATGGGTTTCGGGTTCGATGCAAAGTTTTACAGTCACACTTGGAAGTGATCGTGAAACTCTTAAATGTGTTTTCATCCCTAAAAATTCATTGAAATGTTCATCCGCTCTCTTGATTTGTCATTGGGAGTCGGAAGTACAACATATGCCCTTCTAATATATAATACAAGCTTAATTATAAGATCCCCCAAAAACTCTTGACAGTTGAATTCATGACGTATTACTAATGTTGCCGAGTTCTTATTTTACCAAAATATGTCAGGTGGTAGACTAGCCCAGCGACAGTCCGCCTAGAACCAGAAGATGCTGATCCGAAGCGAGGTGGATTCATATATTCTAAATTACAATCCTAAACTGTAACAGTCCTCTCATCTTAGTGGTCTGATTTTTAGGGCAAAACAGCAACAGTGAGTTAAAATTGTTTGTATATTTAGAATACCATTGTTTTAGCGAAGTATTTTCATAAATAAGATATAATACGACAATTTTGGTGTTCTTGTAGGAATGAGAAGAACATTCTTTGAAAGTGTTAGTAGCACTTTACAGGGGAGGATCCTTTGTTTAATATGACGTGAATGCAAATAGTTTGTTTTATCAAAAAGTTTATTTTAACAAAGACCTGTTTCAATTTTGTTGGCAACAAATTAAACATATATCATGAAAACTTCAAAAATATGGACGTATTAGTTTAGCACGGATTTACTTATGGAAGCCAACCCCAGAGATACCTAAATGATGAATCGCTGTAATTTGATCCAATAAAGGTCCATCGATACTCACCTAATAGCTTATGTGAAAAAACGTAATAAAAGTGGCATATTTTACATCTGAAAAATGCAAAAAGCAACAATTTTTCGGGGACAATATTGGTGAAAAATTTTCAGATAACCGAATGACAGAACAAAGAAGAATTTAGAGCACGACAATTGGCGGTTTACTTCACCTGGTTATTCGGCCATGTCCCAAGTCATACTGTTTTTAAAAGTTTATGTTTCTCAATGAAATTCCTAAACAAAAAAGGCAAAAAAGTTCAAAAAAATAAAACCTGAGCAAATAAGCCGCAACCTTGTTATTAGATAATTTTTTTATTTTTTATTTTACTTTCGAAACTCAAATTTGTTAGTTTTGTATAAGAGAATTATGTTTTATATTTTTATGCCTTTGACTTTTTAATGTTTTGTTTTTTTATGCTTTTAAAAACATCAAGGAAAATAATAACCAATCGTCGACTCCCTCAAGAAGACGTGGAAGCGTCAAAACGCAAAAGAGCGAAAAACGAAAATTTAACTTAATCTTCTCATTTCTCGGCGGTAAAGCTCTATCCAAGTAAAATATCAAATTATTGTAAACCAAATTCCCTTATTACTTCGCAAATTCAACAAACAAAAAAAGAATATAATACCATCAAAGAATACGAGATTACCTTCAAAACTAAAATTTGTATTTACCGGGGTAGTAAACATTTTTTTTCGACGAAGGATCCAAAAAGGCCACAATATGTACACTCAGAGAAAAAATCGTTTTAAAACGAACGAAACAAGTTCAAAATTAAGAAAATTTGTTGACAAAAGTCTGTTAAGTACGTTTTTTCTTAACTCGTGACCGATGGGCTTGTTTTTAAGAACAGTTTTTCCAAGCACACCGTTCGTATTTTATGACCAGTTTGGTATTGATGTGTGAACCTTCTGTGCTCATTTCAAGCACTACTTGGGCTTGATATAAGATTTTTCGTTCTCACGTCTCCAGAACAATTTGGGATCGATTTAACATTTTTCGGTCTCAATTCAAGAACGGTTCGTGCTTGATCTTTGGTGGAAGGGGAAAGTATTTTGAATAGATACCCATTTATTTTTTATTAATAATAATTTTTTTTGTCATAAAAAAAAATATCTATAACAAAAGTTTTTTTATTAAAATTCAAAAATTTAAGAAAAAATGCATATGCATTTTTTCATTCATTTCTCTTATTGAGAAGTTATTCTTATTTGAAGACGTAATCTGCATATATACTTAAAACATTTCATAACAAGTTTAAGAATTGCATCTGCATATGTGAATGGAACTGAACGAAAAATAAGAGTAAAAAAATAGAACATAAAAAAATTGATTTAAAAAAATTGAGAGTTTGACAGTGATCGAACTCGCGCCACACGATCGCAACCACAACATCATAACAGCTGGGCCACTACAACCGTTTGATAACTCGTGTCAAATGTTGTATTTAACATTGTAGTGCATACGAATTGTACCGTTTCATTTATTTTTGAACTTAATTTAAGAACACTCGTTCTCATTAATAGAACATTTGTTCATAACTTAAGACCAGCCGTTCTCTTTTCAAGAAAATGGTGTCAGTTCAAGAACAAGGTTGTTGCTTTAAGAACAGGTCGTTCGTTTTTCAAGAACAAAAAAGTAAGAACATGAAGAGCTTGAATTGAGTCCGGTGGTGCTGGATTTTAGAACGGTGTTTTTCTCTGAATGTATGTACATTTTAATAGAAAGTCAAAATGCAGCTGTTATGATTCCTCAAATTTTCAATTTAAAGTTAAATTCTAATTTAAAATTTGTTCTCTGTTTTTGTTGTTGGTAGAGACAAGGTAAAATCTACGTACCCCTGAAAAAGCTTGTAAACATTATCGAAACATTGGATTTTAATAGTGGAACAAAAATGTTTGATTGGCATTTGAGTAAAAAATATTACTGCCGAGCTAAGGAATCCTGTGTTCGAAGGAGAATTAGAGGGGCGGGGGAGGGGCGTGGGTGTATCTAGCGGGTACTAAAAATGCTCTTATAGTGTTTGTTTTTTGGCAGCAGGTTAGGCTAAATCTTATTATTTTTTTGTCAATAAAAAAGTGATTTTTATCCGAGTTGAACCCCCCCTGCGGCCGGGCCTGGATTGAATGAGTCGATAGTTTTAACAAAGGCTTGCTCAACCAGCAAAGTCAAAAACCCTATCAGAAGCTACGACCTACGTTATAAAATAACTCCGTCCTCTATTATAAGCTTCCCCGTCCTCTGCTTTAAGAACTTATGCTACTTATTGCTTCTAGATCTGAAAGCTGTGCCACTCCTAACAGCTGAAGGCCTAAATTAAACGCATGTGACGCCAGAAGGCCGAGTCCAGTCAAAATAAGCAAAAAATTGCCTGCAGTCCCCTCTTTTCAATGACTAAAGTAACTTTGTAAGATCTGCTGATGATATTCGACACTTTGCAGCCCTGCGCTTGGTTCCATGCCTTTTCTGTTTAATTGATCATGTGCAACTATCGCCGTCTTTTAATCTTACCCAATCTTTTTGGGACATTTACGGTACAAGCTTCGAGGGATACGCTCTGTTAGTCAGCTCATCCACATTTCCATTTCCATCTATTCCCTTATGCGCAGGGACCCCATATTCTTTCCAGGAATTGCTTACAGTCTAACACACTTTTAGATGTTGTGCTATGCTAGATTATTGCTTTAATTGCTGATTGGCTGTCAATGCAAAAAATGACGCGGCTGCAGTTTAAGCTATTTTCCTCCAGTGTTTTTATTGCTTTATCCACGGCTACTGCTTCCGCCTGAAAAACACTACAGTGATCTGGCTGCTTCTAGGATATGTTTATTTACTACTCCTTTCACTACTTTGGAACCTTCGGTGTTACACGTGTATCGCCTCGTCTGCCGTTGGAGTTGTTATATGTCGGGGCTCCTCTAATTTTTTTAGGAAGGTACTTTTTTGTGTGGCTGACCATCAAACAAGGACAAGTATAGAATATGCTTAACAATTGCCGTAAATATATTTTGAGAAAGAGAGGATGAAAGTTGTGTCTTACATCCCACAATGCCGTCGAGGCCTTCTTCCACGTTGAGCTTCCACGCCAACTTACTATCTAGAATGATTCCTAAATACTTTATACAAGGTTTCTCTTGCAGAGCCACCCCTCTCAGCGAAGGCTTGGTCCAATACGGAACCTTATACCTCCTGGTAAACAAGATCAAGTGGGTCATTATTTCGCCACTGCATAAAAAAGAAAAACCAATTTGGCAAAAAAATCATGGAAACCTTTTTTGATTCGTGCAACAAGTTGTCCAAATTTAAGCGTAATCGTTGATGGAAAATTTATCTTTGAGCTGATTTGACATGGAATTGCCACATACACACTACTATATACATATGCATATGTAGTATGTAAATATATATTTTTCTTTCAATCTAGTTGCTGTTTATGGTTGTGAAGTGTCGAAAATCGGTTGACTCAATCATTTGAACAGACATTCGAGTATAATGGTGTGAATTTTTGGCGATGGTGTCAAGCTAGAAATTATATTCAAGGCTTTTCAAATAATTTAGGCTGATACGTTAGATGTACATATATTTATGTAAGAAGCTGATTCTAAACAGCGTACAGCTAAAAAATTTAACGACTTCAGCAAACGTCAAAAAAAGATTGTATCTCGCAGATTGCTTTGTGTTGAACTGAACAAGTGGACAGTACTTATGTATTTCTTCAAAAATGGAACTTTATTGTTAGTCTCATTTGGGAATAAATTTGCTAAATGTAAGTTAATATGTACTTATGTATGCATGTTATGTTTTTTAATTTATTTGATCACATATTCATCTCAATTTATTCATTTGCTAATTTCTTCAATTACGAGTTCTATGTGAAATGGCTGGCACGTGTACGTAAAAAAAGTTAACAAATAGGTGCTAAAATGTAATGAGTTTTAGTTATCCCAAAATAGACAATATGCTTCTCAAGGTTATCTGCCTATTTGTTGCCATTATATTCTTACCGTCCCTGGACTTACACCAACAAGACCTCGTTTGAAGTTCACAGCGAAGTTTGATCTTCAGAGAAAAACAAATTTGTTTTCCCTTAATATTTTTAATACATCAAAGAACTTTCTGAATAAATATGAAATTAAAGTAATAAGTGGGCGCTGCTGGATTGCCTGCGGAGCTATTCAAGTACGGCGGCGAGGAGTTGGTAAGGCGCATGCAGCAGCTTCTTAGCAAAATATGGGCGGACGAGTGCTTGCCCCGACGGTTGGAACTATCGCGGAATCAGCCTTCTTAATATCGCATATAAGGTAATTACAAGTGTATTGTGCGAAAGATTAAGCCCACCGTGAACCGGGTGATTGGACCTTATCAGTGCGGCTTCAGACCTGGTAAATCTACCATCGACCAGATTTTCACAATGCGCCAAATCTTCGAAAAAAAAACCGTGAAAAGAGAATCGACACACATCACCTCTTCGTTAATTTAAAAGCCGCCTTCGACAGCACGAAAAGGAGCTGCCTATATGCCGCTATGTCGGAATTTGGTTTCCCCGCAAAACTTAGACGGCTGTGCAAAATGACGTTGAGCAACACCATCAGTTCAGTCAGAATTGGGAAGGACTTCTCCGAGCCGTTCGAAACTAAACGAGGTTTCAGACAGGGTGACCCCCTATCGTGCGATTTCTTTAATTTGATGCTGGAGAAAATTATACTAGCTGCAGAACTTAACAGCACTGGAACAATATTCTATAAAAGCGTGCAATTACTGGCATATGCTGATGACATTGATATCATCGGCCTAAATACCCGCGCTGTTAGTTCTGCTTACTCGAAACTGGAAAAAGAAGCGGTAAAAGGGTTTGATGGTGAATGAGGACAAAACGAGGTACGCGCTGTGATCGAGCAAAGAGTTAGCGCATACGCATCTTGGCAACCACGCTACTGTTGACAGCCATAATTTCGAAGTAGTAAAAGACTTCGTTTATTTGGGAACCAGCATCAACACTAGCAACAACATCAGCACTGAAATCCAGCGAAGAATCAATATTGCCAATAAATGCTACTTTGGACTAGGTAGGCAATTAAAAAGTAAAGTCCTCTCTCGGCGAACGAAATCATACTCCACAAGTCACTTATCGTACCCGTACTGCTATATGGGGCACAAACATGGACCATGACAACAGCAGATGAAGCGGCTTTGGGAGTGTTCGAGGGAAAAGTTCTTCGAAAGATTTATGGACCTCTATGCGTTGGCGATGGCGAGTACCGAAGAAGATTTAATGATGAGCTGTACGAGCTATACGCAGACATCCACATAGTCCAGCGAATTAAAACGCAGCGGCTGCGCTGCCTAGGCCATGTTATGCGAATGAAAGATGATGCGGGGGCGGCCCCCACTCCGTTGGAAGGACCAGGTGGAAAACGATTTAAACTCCCTTGGTGTGACCAATTGGCGCCGGTTGGCGGAGCGAAGGAGCGAATGGCGCGCCTTGTTGGACGGCCATAACCGTTTAGACGGTTAAGCGCCAATTAAGTAAGTAAGTAAAGTAATAAGTTTTTGTTACTGATATAAGAGAAAAACTACAAAATGTTCACACGGCAATGATTACTGGGACATGTTTCTGAATTTAATTTCTTCATAAGCTATCTTTCCTGGTGCTGAGCTTATCTTTGATCAAGTTCTGTTGAACGCACCTAAAAATATTCCATGCAACTTGGTATTAAAAATATATAGTGTATATATAACAAAGGGTGTATAAAAGGAATAGCAGCAAACAGGAAAAAGCTAGACAAATAACAAAACTTGTAGCGGTGCATGCAAAAAGTTGAGAGGATAGAGACACCTGTCTTAATACCAGTATGAATAGTGAGAAGGTAACTGAGTTTAAAGCCTAGAGCCCGCAAAGCTAGCTGAAGAAAAAGTGCAGTTCAGAAAAATGCCCAAATAACATGTGTGCAAATTTTGTAAAGAAAATTTGTAGGTTTTCTCGAATATCAAAAATAACAAGTAAGGAAGGTTAAGTTCGGGTGTAACCGAACATTACATACTCAGTTGAGAGCTATGGTGACAACATAAGGGAAAATAACCATGTAGGAAAATGAACCGAGGGAAACCGTGGAATGTGTTTGTATGACATGTGTATCAAATGAAAGACATTAAAGAGTATTTTATGAGGGAGTGGGCCATAGTTTCTATAGGTGGACGCCATTTAGGGATATCGCCATAAGGTGGATCAGGGTTGACTCTAGAATTTGTTTGTACGATATGGGTATCAAACGAATGGTGTTAATGAGTATTTTAAAAGGGAGTGATCCTTAGTTCCATAGGTGGACGCCGTTTCGAGATATCGCCATAAAGGTGGACCAGGGGTGACTCTAGAATGTGTTTGTACGATATGGGTATCAAATGAAAGGTATTAATGAGGGTTTTTAAAAGGGAGTGGTGGTTGTTGTATAGGTGGTCGCCTTTTCGAGATATCGCCATAAAGGTGGACCAGGGGTGACCCTAGAATTTGTTTGTACAATATGGGTATCAAAAGAAAGGTGTTAATGAGTATTTTAAAAGGGAGTAATCCTTAGTTCCATAGGTGGACGCCGTTTCGAGATATCGCCATAAAGGTGGACCAGGGGTGACCCTAGAATTTGTTTGTACAATATGGGTATCAAAACGAAAGGTGTTAATGAGTATTTTAAAAGGGAGTAATCCTTAGTTCCATAGGTGGACGCCGTTTCGAGATATCGCCATAAAGGTGGACCAGGGGTGACCCTAGAATTTGTTTGTACAATATGGGTATCAAAAGAAAGGTGTTAATGAGTATTTTAAAAGGGAGTAATCCTTAGTTCCATAGGTGGACGCCGTTTCGAGATATCGCCATAAAGGTGGACCAGGGGTGACCCTAGAATTTGTTTGTACAATATGGGTATCAAACGAAAGGTGTTAATGAGTATTTTAAAAGGGAGTGGGCCTTAGTTCTATAGGTGGACGCCGTTTCGAAATATCGCCATAAAGGTGGACCAGGGGTGACTCTAGAATGTGTTTGTACGATATGGGTATCAAATTAAAGGTATTAATGAGGGTTTTAAAAGGGAGTGGTGGTTGTTGTATAGGTGGTCGCCTTTTCGAGATATCGCCATAAAGGTGGACCAGGGGTGACCCTAGAATTTGTTTGTACAATATGGGTATCAAAAGAAAGGTGTTAATGAGTATTTTAAAAGGGAGTAATCCTTAGTTCCATAGGTGGACGCCGTTTCGAGATATCGCCATAAAGGTGGACCAGGGGTGACCCTAGAATTTGTTTGTACAATATGGGTATCAAAAGAAAGGTGTTAATGAGTATTTTAAAAGGGAGTAATCCTTAGTTCCATAGGTGGACGCCGTTTCGAGATATCGCCATAAAGGTGGACCAGGGGTGACCCTAGAATTTGTTTGTACAATATGGGTATCAAAACGAAAGGTGTTAATGAGTATTTTAAAAGGGAGTGGGCCTTAGTTCTATAGGTGGACGCCGTTTCGAGATATCGCCATAAAGGTGGACCAGGGGTGACTCTAGAATGTGTTTGTACGATATGGGTATCAAATGAAAGGTGTTAATGAGTATTTTAAAAGGGAGTGGTGCTTAGTTCTATAGGTGGTCGCCTTTTCGAGATATCGCCATAAAGGTGGACCAGGGGTGACCCTAGAATTTGTTTGTACAATATGGGTATCAAAGAAAGGTGTTAATGAGTATTTTAAAAGGGAGTAATCCTTAGTTCCATAGGTGGACGCCGTTTCGAGATATCGCCATAAAGGTGGACCAGGGGTGACCTAGAATTTGTTTGTACAATATGGGTATCAAATGAAAGGTGTTAATGAGTATTTTAAAAGGGAGTGGGTCCTTAGTTCTATAGGTGGACGCCTTTTCGAGATATCGCCATAAAGGTGGACCAGGGGTGACCCTAGAATGTTTGTACATATGGGTATCAAAGAAAGGGTTAATGAGTATTTTAAAAGGGAGTATCCTTAGTTCATAGGTGGACGCCGTTTCGAGATATCGCCATAAAGGTGGACCAGGGGTGACCTAGAATTTGTTTGTACATATGGGTATCAAAGAAAGGTGTTAATGAGTATTTTAAAAGGGAGTGGGCCTTAGTTCTATAGGTGTACGCCTTTTCGAGATATCGCCATAAAGGTGGACCAGGGGTGACTCTAGAATTGTTTGTACGATATGGGTATCAAATGAAAGGTGTTAATGAGTATTTTAAAAGGGAGTGGGCCTTCGTTCTATAGGTGTACGCCTTTTCGAGATATCGCCATAAAGGTGGACCAGGGGTGACTCTAGAATGTGTTTGTACGATATGGGTATCAAATTAAAGGTATTAATGAGAGTTTTAAAAGGGAGTGGTGGTAGTTGTATATGTGAAGGCGTTTTCCAGATATCGACCAAAATGTGGACCAGGGTGACCCAGAACATCATCTGTTGGATACCGCTAATTTATTTATATATGTAATACCTGCCAAGATTTTAAGGGTTTTTTATTTCGCCCTGCAGAACTTTTTCATTTTCTTCTACTTAATATGGTAGGTGTCACAACCATTTTATAAAGTTTTTTCTAAAGTTATATTTCGCGTCAATAAAACCAATCCAATTACCTCACCATGTTTCATCCCTTTTTTCGTATTTGGTATAGAATTATGGCATTTTTTCATTTTTCGTAATTTTCGATATCGAAAAAGTGGGCGTGGTCATAGTCGGATTTCGTTCATTTTTCATACCAAGATAAAGTGAGTTCAAGTAAGTACGTGAACTAAGTTCATTAAAGATATGTCGATTTTTGCTCAAGTTATCGTGTTAACGGCCATGCGGAAGGACAGACGAACGACTGTGTATAAAAACTGGGCGTGGCATCAACCGATTTCGCCCGTTTTCACAGAAAACAGTTAACATCATAAAATCTATGCCCCTACCAAATTTCAAAAGGATTGGTTAATTTTTGTTCGACTTATGGCGTTAAAAGTATCCTAGACAAATTAAATGAAAAAGGGCGGAGCCACGCCCATTTTGAAATTTTCTTTTATTTTTGTATTTTGTTGCACCATATCATTACTGGAGTTGAATGTTGACATAATTTACTTATATACTGTAAAGATATTAAATTTTTTGTTAAAATTTTACTTTAAAAAAATTTTTTTTTAAAAGTGGGCGTGGTCCTTCTCCGATTTTGCTAATTTTTATTAGGCGTACATATAGTAATAGGAGTAACGTTCCTGCCAAATTTCATCATGATATCTTCAACGACTGACAAATTACAGCTTGCAAAATTTTAAATTACCTTCTTTTAAAAGTGGGCGGTGCCACGCCCATTGTCCAAAATTTTACTAATTTTCTATTCTGCGTCATAAGTTCAACTCATCTACCAAGTTTCGTCGCTTTATCTGTCTTTTGGTAATGAATTATCGCACTTTTTCGGTTTTCGAAATTTTCGATATCGAAAAAGTGGGCGTGGTTATAGTCCGATATCGTTCATTTTAAATAGCGATCTGAGATGAGTGCTCAGGAACCTACATACCAAATTTCATCAAGATACCTCAAAATTTACTCAAGTTATCGTGTTAACGACGGACGGACGACGGACGGACGGACGGACATGGCTCAATCAAATTTTTTTTCGATCCTGATATTTTGATATATGGAAGTCTATATCTATCTCGATTCCTTTATATATGTACAACCAACCGTTTATCCAATCAAACTTAATATACTCTGTGAGCTCTGCTCAACTGAGTATAAAAGGAATATTGTATTTCGCTAATAAAATATGTGGTAGAAATGAATTTTTATTACATTTCATTTTCAAAAGTTTTTTATAGATTTTTTATCGAAAAAGAATATATTCTATTGGTTTTCTATCGAAGGATTATCGCGTTTTGTGTTGTTCAGTAATCGATTTGTTACCAGAAAATATGATTTGTTATAGAAAATGAATCGACCTTTATCCGAGTGTTTAACGATTGTTTATCGACGATTTGTCGATTTATTATCGATTCGGGAGTCTAGAAAAAACTGAATGATATTTCAATATCCGAAAGGTTAAGAAGATATATTTGACCTGGAATCATGAAAGGGACCTATTGTGCGAAAATACCGTTCTTCACTTTTTGAGTGTTTCTTATAGGAAATTAACGCTCTTTCCAAATGGAACAAATCAAAGTTTTCGTTCTTTCTTAGTTTTTCTCAAATCGCATTAAAGCCAAATCGCACCACAATTACGATTTTTTGAAGGATTTCGATCCATGCGCCACCTCTCGGTTTTTTCTTAAATGCAATAATGTCTCCGGGTTCTGAACTATATTCCAAGTTTTAAAGTTTGTAGCTTATCGGAAGTTACTTAATTTTAATTACAAAATTCATTCACAACGGCCGCCGCTACACAGTGTCAAGCTGAAACAAACACTTTAACGCGTTTTTTTCGAAAACTTGTTTTTTGTCACAGTAGGTCCCTTTCATGATTCCAGGTCACATATGCTGAAATGTGAAAGAGCCAGAAACACTTTTTATACGGAAATGCAAGATATGCCTAAAATTAATGTCTTGAAAACTTTTTGGAGCTATCGACCAAAATGAAGACCGTATGGGCCGAAATTTGTTTGTGCGCCATGAGTACCAAGGATAAGGCTTTTGATAAGCTCAACAGCGAGTGGTGCCTCTCACCTGACTATTTCAACGGATTTTGTAGATACTGAAACCATGCAGGTCGAACTCTAAAAGGAGACCATAGGTAGGTAAGCCGTGAACTGGCGGGTCAATAAAGACCGCAGACTAGAACTGAAGCTGGGTACATGGTGTACGAGAATTTGTTTGACGGCCAAACGCAAGAACCTAATCGGGTGCACAAGGACATATGTTATAGAATAAATCCAGGCTTGTCTTGTTAAATATTAGAAGTTTCTAGGACCTAGCTTAATTGCTGCATCGAGATCCGGGCACTCTACACGACGCTAAACGTTGTCTCTAAATCGTTTTTCTTTCTTCGTGCAGCTCGCACTTCCTACACCGCTGTTACGCTACGCACTACTGATAGCAGAAGGCAATGTCCAGTCTAGTACGACTATAGCCCATCGTACGCTTTACGTCTTCTTTTCAGAGATATGAGCCACTTTTTGTGAGACTAATGTGCGTATGGTTTGCACGTGGATCTTAGAATGTTGCGCCTGGGGCCCCGCGCTCACATCTTTCCTGCTTGACATGGACATGATGCAACTCATGCCTCCTATATCTTGTATCTTATCCGTACATATGCATTTGTCAACACCATTCGGAGGTAAACCTAAAATGGGTACGCTCTATTGCGAGGTTATTAGTTCGCTGAAAAATTATTGTAACTTGTCATCTTGCAAAATTACAACACCGATATTGCGCATTTGTCATTACCAGCGTGCTGTTTGCACACAGAGTATGAATAACTTGATGGTACGTATGGTTAGTGTAACACAGGTATGAAAGGAATCGATGACTAGATATAGAGCTTCCATATATCAAAATCATCAGTGCGAAAAAAAAAAAAAAAAAAAAAAAAAAAAAAGTTGATTGATCCATGTCCGTCCGCCCGTCGTCTCCGTGTATACCATCACTGTGTCAAGCTACTTTGTACAAAAAGGGGTCAGG
>JARSSU010004320.1:0-35382 GCA_029619165.1 Eurosta solidaginis
GCACACGTATCAAGGCTCGATGACAAGTGCATAATGCTGGATGGCGTTGTGACATATGCGCTCAACGCCATAAGGTCACAATTGCCTATATAACTTATTTCACAACTTTGAATGCCGCCATAAGTGTTGCATTGAAGGCTTATGAACAGCACATCATCAAGCTACGTATGACAATGCATTAATGTGATGGTGTGGCTGACATAAGGTCTCTCTAACGGCGTGCGTATAAGTCAATTCGGCCTTATACCACTTTGAATGGCCATAGTTTGATTGAACTGTCGCACAGCGTATCAAGGCTCGATGACAATGCAATATGTGATAGTGGCGGTGACATAAAGTTAATGACATCAAGATCAATTGCATACTTTCATGGACCACCCCAAATGGCCATAGATTGCGCAAACCTGTAGCCACATAGTGTCGAAAAACGCATCTGTATTAATGATAGAAGTGGATCGCATGGAACATCATCTACGAAATGAGCAGTACCGATGTCGTCTGCTCGCGAGCCTTTTTTAACACGCTGTTTCATAGCTTAGGCATGTATCTACTGTAACTGGGATTTGAGCCTCATTTCACGCCGTTCTAGAAGAATCTGATATAATTGAAATTTCGCATAGCTGTATCAAGGAACGATGACAATGCCTTCAGCAACCCTCACCACACATCCACAACACACACTGTGATAGGAGTGCTGACGCTGATCATAAGGTCAACTGCTCATAAGGTCGATTGGCGGTTGACATACTATTTGAATGGCCATAAGTTGATAGAAGCTTTGCACCGCTATCACGGCTCGAAAAAGAGTGAAAAGGACAGTAGTGAGGTGGGTAGCGGACACAAAGCGTGCGAGGGACCGGGCAGTAGGCGCAAGTAGGCCACCTAGACTGATTAGCACATCACCTTTCTTCATAGAATGACTATGGCCAAATACAGTTGGATTGATTATCAACTTTGCACACGTAGTCAAGACGCTCGATGACAATGATCAGTGATGGTGTTATGGTGATATAAGCGTCAACGACGCATAAGAGTCAATTAAGGCCTATTACCACTTTGGACAAATGAGATCATAAGTTGATTAAAACTTGTAAACGTCTATCAAGCTCGATGAACATGCATTAATGTGATGGCTCTGGTGACATAGCGTCACGGCCATAAGCGCTCGATTAAACGAGCATTTCTACCGAACTAGTTGTAAGGCCATAAGATTTGACATAGCAACCTTTAGCACCCGTATCACTGGCTCGATGAAAATGCATTCCATTGTGCCATGATAGTCGTGTGCCTGACACAAGAGTCACGCCATAAGTGTCAATTCGCTCATTACACCATTTTGAATGGCCATAAAGTTTGATTGAAACTTTGCACACACGTATCAAGGACTCGATGAAAATGCATCAGTGTGATGGTGTGGTGACATAAGGTCAACGGCCCATAAGGTCAATTGGCCTTATTATCACTTTGGTTTTGATGAAATTTTGCACACGTATCAAGGCGCGATGACAGTGCAATAATGTGATGGTGGGCGTCACATAAGGTTAACGGACATAAGGTCAATTGAACTTGTGACCACCACAAATGGCAATAATTTGAAACCTTGCACATATATGCGAAAAAAGACGCATTCCCTTTATTAATGATAGAAGATGCGTGCCATCTACGAAAGAGCATACTGGAGCCTATTTTAACACGCTTTTATTAGCTTGGCCTTTATCTATCTATGTATCTATGTATCCGATGAGGCGCCGAGAGCCCCGGTAATGCAGAGCTCGTTAGCACCTTTTGAAGCATTTTAAAATAGGTACTTTTAGCTAGTGCAGGCGCCCACCAGTCCAAGGCACCATAAAGACGAGTCGGGCTCACAATTGCTGTGAAATACAGTAGGTCACCTAGGGGAGAATCCCCAGGAGGTGCCAATTGCCGCTCCATTGCAGGTGAGACAGCCCTGCTGCTGCCTTCTGGATTGCTCCACTATATGGTCACTCCATAATAGCTTCCTATTCAAATGACTCCCAAATACTTGACTTGATCGCCTAAACGCTAAGAACGTACCCCCAGTTCTTGGGCAATGTAAGATTTGGTACTTTGTACTCCTTGTGAAGAGAACAAGCCCGGTTTTATCCCGGTTGACTTCCAAACCTGGCGCGCCGTTGTACTCCTGGAGCAGCTCCAGGTATTTTTTCAGTCAGCTGGGTCCGTTGGCGTCACTGGAACCCAGGCTCTAGCCCTGAGTCGTGTAGGCGGTATATCACGCGGCCCGCCTCCACTACCTTAGAGGCCGCTCCGGATATACCACCCGCCTATCAGCGTGACGGCAGCCCTATAGAGCGTTGACCGAACTCTGGCGTCCTCACAGGCAATTAGCTTGACATTGCTCTGGAACCACCCTGCATCGTGTAATATGGCGGTGGACCAGGGTTGTCTTTTTAACCTTAACGGTCACTGTAGCGAGCGCGGCCTCGATCCACTTCCACTGTTGTTTCCGGTATCCCTTGGCAATTTCGGCGAAAGACCGCGTCCAGTCTCCTGCGTCTTGACCCTTTTTCGGTGCCGTGGCGTTGGATTCATCCATGGACCGCTGGCGTTTCGAGTTTCATCACTCTCGACTAAAACTTTTAAAATTACTTGAACTAAAAAATTAAAAAATGAATAATAATTTAAAAAAACTAAAAAACACGCTTATATGGTAAACCGAACTAAAAAATAGAAAATAATTTTCAATTAAAAGAGTTTATATAACAGTAGTAGAAGGTCAAACAATCGTTTATAGTTAATCACCTCAAAATAAAATTATAATAAAATTTAAGTTATTAACAGAATAATTTAATTCACAGTAAAAAGCGTGGGGTGCTTGATATTGAATGTTACATCATTCTATTGGCACTATCTGAGAGGAAAGATATGCAAATGTAGTCAAATGCACCCCCACGCTTTTTACTCTGAATTAAATTATTCTGTTAATAACTTAAATTTTATTATAATTTTATTTTGAGGTGATTAACTATAAATGATTGTTGGCAACTATCTGAGAGGAAAGATATGAAATGTAGTCAAATGCACTCTACACTCTACTGTAGAGAGAAAATCCGGGGCCGGGACTAAACAATTTACGGGCCCCTATAAAAAAATCCACTAATACATTTCATTAACTTGAATAAATGACGTCTCATTCATGAATCATTACACTGCGATACAGAAACTAGCATTATTTCTGTCCTATGAGCGAAATATACTTTTTCGGAAAGGGGAGAAAATATAAAAATACACGTGTATCGGCGATTTTCATGTACACGTCAGTTTTTTTTATGTATAAAGTATAAAGCTCGTAGCGTACGTCTGTCCGCCATAAACAGTTTAGTGTTAAAAGTTACTATTGATAAACTATAAATGTATGGAGTAGGATGGGCCGAAGAACAATTGTTTTTTTTTCGGGGTCCATTCAAGTTATGCCGAAAAAAGTGAAAAAATGGTTAAAAAACAACTAGAAATCCAGAGAATTGATAAAAATCTATTTTTAAAAAAATTTGGCATGATACAGACATTTTCACGAGTTTGCCTGCAAAAATTCAGCTCGTTTAGATCACGGAAAAAGGGATAAAAATCGATCCAAAATCTTTCACACAGGCAGACAGATGGACACTAAAAGCTTTATACTTTATACATAAAAAAAAATTCTTACGTTTACATGAAAATCGCCGATAAACGTGTATTTTTATTTTGTCTCCCCTTTCCAAAACAGTATATTTGGTTCATAGGACAGAATGTGTGTAACGCGGTGTTATTGATGGGTTACATCAAAAAACATGTTGGCCACATCAACTAAATGATTTTTGGACAAAGAGCTGACAATAAAATTAACACAGAATATTTACTATTTATACTATTTTATTGTAAAGTAGAAATAAAATTCTCTTTTAACAGTCAAATACTGTTTCAAATAATCTTTTCTAGTTATTTGGTAACATTTTAATACATTTCTAATAAATTTAACGATGATTATAAATTTTAATTATTCAATATAGAAAGTTCGGATATGAAAGAGTGGCTTTACTTGCTTTTTTCGCTGCAAAATTTTTATAATAATATCAAAATTTAACTGTCTTGCCAAAACAGATTCAACACAAAGCGTGGCAACTCCTCAAAATCGCTCTTGAGACGAACCCGATGAAAGTTTTTGATTCTTGAAAGGACGCTGAAGGAACGTTCTGCACTAGCTACAGTGACAGGTATAGTGCAAAAGATACATAAAGCAACAGAAATGTTGGGGAAGATCGTATACAGCAAATCGTTCAGTAATGCCAGTGATTACCGAATCAACGATCACCAGGAATGTATTGTTTTTAAAATCAGACTCTGAATCATCCGTAATCATCTTATTTAAATTAGAACGTCTTTTGGGTTTTCTCTTTCGAATGTCCGAAAACTTTGGCGAGATGTTTAGTTGAATAGCAACCGTTTTGCATTCGTTTAAAATTGTTTACCATTGGTTCCTGATCAACTTCAAATCAGCTAATAAGTCATCTAGATATCGGACCTCAACATCTATGATGGCGTCTCTAGCTTGGAGGACCACGTTTCTTTCATTAATGATAGTCACTATTTTGAACCAAATTGAGGACAGCAATATATATTCGAACTTGTTGATGTACTTGAGAATGCCGGTAACATCGCCGTATGCTTGCGCAGTCAAATTTGGCTTTTGGCTGAAAGACTATTAAGAGAGCTTGGTACATTTTATTTTGAGGATGTCCCATCGTTGTGGAGTGCTGCTGAAAATAGTAAAACATTTTTGTACCACTCCGAAGAAAGTAATTGCAGCCGTACAACATTCTGCAGCATCAACACCACATAAATTGAGACTGTGGGATGCACAAGGCGAGTAATCAGCATTCGAGTTTTTGTCGAGAATGTGATGTGCTCCGTTGAAAGTTCCTTTCATATTGGCGCCATCAAGGCCGCAGAGAGCCGAGCCGGGCCCCTGGGACAGTTCGCGTATATGGCCCCCCCTAAAAAATAAACTCAATCCAGTAAGAAAAATAACATAACATACATATATTTTTCAATTTGTATTAGAACGCTCCCCTTCAGCCACACTGACTGGAAGTGTCCAAAATATTCTTAATGCTATGCAGATGTTAGGAAATAATACTTCCATCTTCAAGTCATGAAATTTGTTCAGACTCACATCCCATATTTGCTAAGTGGATGGCTTTGAGATGAATGATTTCATATATTAGATCCGTAGAAATATCGATGCCATAAATCGTACAGAATGCCGCTGCCCTTTCTCTGAGCTCTTCTTCCGTCTGATCCGGATACTTCCACAAAAAACCAAATTTAATCGCAATGTCATTTACGGCTTCGAAACGTTTTGTCATGTTACCAATCAAGCAGTCCAAAAGAACGTAAAAAACTTGCTGTTTGAATTGAGTTTCGGAATCACACCCAGGTGATTCATCAGGTAATTCATCGAACTGGCGCTTTCTTATCTTCCTTCTTTCTCTGCGAAGGTATTCACAACTCATATACTCCTTGCCAGAGCTTTACATTCTTGAAGTATGATCGACCATTGATCCCTGAACTTCTTCAACTCATCAATCAGGCTACGTATATTTTTTGTTCCCACGTCCAGTGTGGCATTTATAGCAGTACCAGATTTCGATGGTTGATTACCGTCAACACTTTGAGCCAAATGGAAGCTAAGAGGATACACTCAATACACTCCCCATATATGTTTCAATACGTTTAAAATCCGTTACTGTTTCTGAACTCAGATTCAAAAGCATGATTTCATCAACAGGTTTCAATATATGGGGAATGTGAGCTGCGAAAGGTTTCACACTATCCACACGAGCAGACCATAGAGTTTTTGACATGCTGTGTGTGCAAGTAGCAATTAGTTTTTTCCTTGAGAATTTTCTATCTCTGAGGGCTTGCGCTAAAGATATTATACAATTTCTGCATAATATCGACAAATGTGATGACTTCTGCACATTAAAAAATTTACCAATAATTGCACCACTGACAAAAGAAATACGAAGCTTGCAACAATTAACGTGAAACTGACCTATGTAACCTTATCCACGGCATACTCATATGTTTGCACAAATTTGCGCTTCACAAAACAAGTCAAGTGTACTAATTTTTTAAAATTAACGCTCTAGTTTATTATCAGCCTGTATTTACAGATGTCGCTGGCTTTTACAAAAATGTAAAAGCAATACGACCAAACCGATAGGGGCATAGTTATAATCGAAATAAAATGTGATTTTAAGTTAGTTGACGCATTTTTGACAAATAGCGCTTATAAAATTGTGTCAAAAACGTTTATCTAACTTAAAGTCACATTTTATTTCGACTATGACTATGCCCCATAGTATTTGATTTAATTTAGTGATTTTCAATTTTAAAACAATTTTTTATAGCAACTAAATATGTATGTATCTATGAAATCCTAGTTAGAGTACTGCCAATACCGCTTTGCCTTGACGGGCCCACAAAAACCTTCCGGGCCCCAGGGCTTCGCACACGCATCAAGGCTCGATGACAATGCAATAATGTGATGGTTGGGTGACATAAGGTAAACGGACATAAGGTCAATTGAACTTATGACCACACCAAATGGCCATAGATTTGAAACCTTACACATAATGCGAAAAACGGATTCCTTTATTAGTGATAGAAGTGGATACATGGCACATCTACGAAAGACCATACTGGGGCCTTTTTTAACACGCTTTTATTAGCTTGGCCTGTATCTATGTAACGGAATCTTTGTGATAAATTTTCACCGGTTTCTAGAAGTCTGATTAATTTGAAACTTTGCATACGTGTCAAGGACCGGTGACAATGCATTGATGTAATGGTGTGGTGACATAAGGTCGAAGGCCATAAGGTCAATTGGCCTTATTACCACTTTGAATGGCCATAAGTTTGATTAAAACTTTGCACACGTATCAAGGCTCGATGACAATGCATTAATGTGATGGCGTTGTGACATAAGGTCAACGCCCATAAGGTCAATTGGCCTTATTACAACTTTGAATGGCCATAAGTTTGATTGAAACTTTGCACACATATCAAGGCTCGATGACAATGCATTAATGTGATGGTGTGGTGACATAAGGTCAACGGCCATAAGGTCAATTGGCCTTATTACCACTTTGAATGGCCATAAGTTTGATTGAAACTTCGCACGCGTATCAAGGCTCGATGACAATGCAATAATGTGATAGTGGGGTGACATAAAGTTAATGGACATAAGATCAATTGAACTTATGACCACCCCAAATGGCCATAGATTTGAAACCTTGCACATTATGCGAAAAACGCATTCCTTTATTAATGATAGAAGTGGATGCATGGCACATCTACGAAAGAGCATACTGGAGCCCTTTTTTAACACGCTTTTATTAGCTTGGCATGTATCTATGTAACGGAATCTTTGAGCTTAATTTTCACCGGTTTCTAGAAGACTGATTAATTTGAAATTTCGCATACGTATCAAGGACCGATGACAATGCCTTAAAGTGATGGTGTGGTGACATAAGGTCAACTGCCATAAGGTCGATTGGCCTTACTACCATTTTGAATGGCCATAAGTTTGATAGAAGCTTTGCACCCGTATCACGGCTCGATGAAAATGCATTATTGTGATGGTGTGGTGACACAAGGTCAACGGTCATAAGGTCAATTGGCCTTATTAACACTTTGAATGGCCATAAGTTTGATTGAAACTTTGCACACGTATCAAGGCTCGATGACAATGGATCAGTGTGATGGTTTGGTGATATAAGGTCAACGGCCATAAGGTCAATTGGCCCTATTACCACTTTGAATGGTCATAAGTTTGATTAAAACTTTGTAAACGTATCAAGGCTCGATGAACATGCATTAATGTGATGGCTTGGTGACATAAGGTCAACGGCCATAAGGTCGATTGGCATTTCTACCACTTTGTAAGGCCATAAGTTTGATAGAAACTTTGCACCCGTATCACGGCTCGATGAAAATGCATTATTGTGATGATGTGGTGACACAAGGTCAACGGCCATAAGGTCAATTGGCCTCATTACCCCTTTGAATGGCCATAAGTTTGATTGAAACTTTGCACACGTATCAAGGCTCGATGAAAATGCATCAGTGTGATGGTGTGGTGACATAAGGTCAACGGCCATAAGGTCAATTGGCCTTATTATCACTTTGGTTTTGATTGAAATTTTGCACACGTATCAAGGCTCGATGACAGTGCAATAATGTGATGGTGGGGTCACATAAGATTAACGGACATAAGGTCAATTGAACTTGTGACCACCACAAATGGCCATAAATTTGAAACCTTGCACATAATGCGAAAAACGCATTCCTTTATTAATGATAGAAGATGTGCCATCTACGAAAGAGCATACTGGAGCCCTTTTTAACACGCTTTTATTAGCTTGGCCTTTATCTATCTATGTATCTATGTATCCGATGAGCCGAGAGCCCCGGTAATGCAGAGCTCCGTTGCACCTTTTGAAGCATTTTAAAATAGGTACTTTTAGCTAGTGCAGGCCACCAGTCCAAGGCACCATAAAGAAGAGTCGGGCTCACAATTGCTGTGTAAATACAGTAGGTCACCTTAGGGGAGAATCCCCAGGAGGTGCCAATTGCCCTCTTGCAGGTGAACAGCCCTGCTGCTGCCTTCTTGGATTGCTCCACTATATGGTCACTCCATAATAGCTTCCTATTCAAAATGACTCCCAAATACTTGACTTGATCGCTAAACGCTAAGAACGTACCCCCAGTTCTTGGCAATGTAAGATTTGGTACTTTGTACCTCCTTGTGAAGAGAACAAGCCCGGTTTTATCCCGGTTGACTTCCAAACCTGCGGCGCGTTGTACTCCTGGAGCAGCTCCAGGATGTCAGCTGGGTCCGTTGGCGTCACTGGAACCCAGGCTCTAGCCCTTGGTCGTGAGGGGATATCACGCGCCTCCACTACCTTGAGGCGCGCGCCTGGATATACCACCCCTATCAGCGTGACGGCAGCCCTATAGAGGTTGACCGACCTGGCGTCGTCACAGGCAATTAGCTTGACATTGCCCTGGAACCACCCTGCATCGGTGTAAGATGGCGGTGGACCAGGGTTGTCTTTTTAACCTTAACAGCCACCGTAGCGAGCGCGGCCTCGATCCACTTCCACTGTTGTTTCGGTATCCCTTGGAAATTTCGGCGAAAGACCGCGTCCAGTCTCCCTGCGTCTTGGCCCTTTACGGTGCCGTGGGGTTGGATTCATCCATGGACCGCTGGCGTTTCGAGGTTTCATCACTCTCGACTAAAACTTTTAAAATTACTTGAACTAAAAAATTAAAAATAAATAATAATTTAAAAAAACTAAAAAAACACGCTTATATGGCAAACCGAACTAAAAAATAGAAAATAATTTTCAATTAAAAAGAGTTTATATAACAGTAGTAGAAGGTCAAACAGTCGTTTATAGTTAATCACCTCAAAATAAAATTATAATAAAATTTAAGTTATTAACAGAATAATTTAATTCACAGTAAAAAGCGTGGGGTGCTTGATATTGAATGTTACAATCATTCTATTGGCAACTATCTGAGAGGAAAGATATGAAATGTAGTCAAATGCACCCCACGCTTTTTACTCTGAATTAAATTATTCTGTTAATAACTTAAATTTTATTATAATTTTATTTTGAGGTGATTAACTATAAATGATTGTTGGCAACTATCTGAGAAGAAAGATATGAAATGTAGTCAAATGCACTCTACACTCCACTGTAGAGAGAAAATCCGGCCCGGGACTAAACAATTTACGGGCCCCTATAAAAAATCCACTAATACATTTCAATAGCTTGAATAAATGACGTCTCATTCATGAATCATTACACTGCGTTACAAAAACTAGCATTATTTCTGTCCTATGAGCGAAATATACTTTTTCGGAAAGGGGAGAAAAAATAAAAATACACGTGTATCGGCGATTTTAATGTGCGCGTCATTTTTTTTTATGTATAAAGTATAAAGCTCGTAGTGTCCGTCTGTCCGCCATAAACAGTTTAGTGTTAGAAAGTTACTATTGATAAACTATAAATATAAGGAGTAGGATGGGCCAAAGGACAATTGTTTTTTTTTCGGAACGCTTTAGTAGTTTAAAAATTTGGACTCCATTCAAGTTATGCTGAAAAAAGTGAAAAAATGGTTAAAAAACAATCTGGAAAACTTGAGAATTGATAAAAATCTATTTTTTAAAAAATTTGGCGTGATACAGACATTTTCACGAGTTTGCCTGCAAAAATTCAGCTCGATTAGATCACGGAAAAAGGGATAAAAATCGATCCAAAATCTTTCACACAGGCGGACAGACGGACATTAAAAGCTTTATACTTTATACATAAAAAAAAATTCTGACGTGTACATGAAAATCGCCGATATACGTGTCTTTTTATTTTGTCTCCCCTTTCCAAAACAGTATATTTGTTCATAGGACAGAGTGTGTGTAATGCGGTGTTATTGATGGATTACATCAAAAAACATGTTGGCCACATCAACTAAATGATTTTTGGACTAAGAGCTGCATTAAATTAACACAGAATATTTACTATTTATACTATTTTATTGTAACGTAGAAATAAAATTCTCTTTTAACAGTACATACTGTTTCAAATAATCTTTTCTAGTTATTTGGTAGCATTTTAATACATTTCTAATAAATTTAATGATGATTATAAATTTTAATTATTCAATATAGAAAGTTCGGATATCAAAGAGTGGCTTTACTTGCTTTTTTCGCTGCAAAATTTTTATAATAATATCAAAATTTAACTGTCTTGCCAAAACAGATTCAACACAAAGCGTGGCAACTCCTCAAAATCGCTCTTGAGATGAACACGATCTATGAAAGTTTTTTATTCTTCAAAGGACGCTGAAGGAACGTTCTGCACTTGCTACAGTGACAGGTATAGTGAAAAAATACGTAAAGCAACAGAAATGTTGGGGAAAATCGTATACAGCAAATCGTTCAGTAATGCCAGTGATTACCGAATCAACGATCACCAGGAATGTATTGTTTTTAAAATCAGACTCTGAATCATCCGTAATCATCTTATTTAAATTAGAACGTCTTTTGGGTTTTCTCTTTCGAATGTCCGGAAACTTTGGCGAGATGTTCAGTTGAATAGCAACCGTTTTGCATTCATTTAAAATTGTTTCCTATTGGTTCCTGGTCAACTTCAAATCAGCTAATAAGGCATCTAGATGTCGGACCTCAACATATATGGCGGCGTCTCCAGCTTGGAGGACCACGTTTCTTTCATTAATTAAAGTCACTCTTTTGAATCAAATTGAGGACAGCAATATATATTCGAACTTGTTGATGTACTTGAGAATGCCGGTAACATCGCCGTATGCTTGCGCAGTCAAATTTGGCTTTTGGCTGAAAGACTATGAAGAGAGCTCGGTACATTTTATTTTGAGGATGTCCCATCGTTATGGAGTGCTGCTGAAAATAGTAAAACATTTTTGTACCACTCCGAAGAAAGTAATTGCAGCCGTACAACATTCTGCAGCATCAACACCACATAAATTGAGACTGTGGGATGCACAAGGCGAGTAATCAGCATTCGAGTTTTTGTCGAGAATGTAGCGTAGTGCTCCGTTGAAAGTTCCTTTCATATTGGCGCCGTCAGGGCCGCAGATAGCCGTGCCGAGCCCCTGGGACAGACAGTTTTTCAATTCGTATTAGAACGCTCCTCTTCAGCCACACTGACTGGAAGTGTCCAAAATATTCTTAATGCTATGCAGATGTTAGGAAATAATTCTTCCATCTTCAAGTCATGAAATTTCTTCAGAAGTGGCAGCGAATCACATCCTATAATTGCTAAGTGGATGGCTTTGAGATGAATTATTTCATCTATTAGATCCGTAGAAATATCGATGCAATAAATCGTACAGAATGCCGCTGCCCTTTCTCTGAGCTCTTCTTCCGTCAGATCCTGATTCTTCCACAAAAAACTAAATTTAATCGCAATGTCATTTACGGCTTCGAAACGTTTTGTCATATTACCATTCAAGCAGTCCAAAATAACGTAAAAAATTGCTGTTTGAATTGTGTTTCGGAATCACACTCAGGTGATTCACCAGGTAATTCATCGAACTGGGGCTTTCCTATCTTCCTTCTTTCTCTGCGAAGGTATTCACAACTCATATACTCCTTGCCAGAACCTTACATTCTTGAAGTATGATCGACCATTGATCCCTGAACTTCTTCAACTCATCAATCAGGCTACGTATATTTTTTGTTCCCACGTCCAGTGTGGCATTTCTAACAGTACCAGATTTCGATGTTTGATTACCGTCAACACTTTGAGCCAAATGGAGGCTAAGAGGATACATTCAAATTTCCCCATATATGTTTCAATACGTTTAAAATCCGTTACTGTTTCTGAACTCAGATTCAAAAGCATGATTTCATCAATAGGTTTCAATATATGGGGAATGTGAGCTGCGAAAGGTTTCACACTATCCACACGAGCAGACCATCGTGTTTTTAACATGCTGTGTGTGCAAGGAGCAATTAGTTTTTTCCTTGAGAATTTCCCATCTCTGAGGGCTTACGCTAAAGATATTATACAATTTCTGCATAATATCGACAAATGTGATGATTTCTACACATAAAAAAATTTACTAATAATTGCACCACTGACAAAAGAAATACGAAGCTTGCAACAATTAACGCGAAACTGACCTATGTAAGCTTATCCACGGCATACTCATATGTTTGCACAAATTTGCGCTTCACAAAACAAGTCAAGTGTACTAATTTTTTCAAATTAACGCTCTAGTTTATTATCAGCCTGTATTTACAGATGTCGCTGGCTTTTACAAAAATGGAAAAGCAATACGACCAAACCGATAGGGGCATAGTTATAATCGAAATAAAATGTGATTTTAAGTGAGTTGACGCATTTTTGACAAATACCGCTTATAAACTTGTGTCAAAAACGTTTATCTAACTTCACATTTAAAGTCACATTTTATTTCGACTATGACTATGCCCCACAGTATTTGATTTTAGTTTGGTGATTTTCAATTTTAAAACAATTTTTTTATAGCAACTAAATATGTATGTATCTATGAAATCCTAGTTAGAGTACTGTCAATACTACTTTGCCTTGCCGGGCCCACAAAAGCCTTCCGGGCCCAGGGCTTTGCACACGCATCAAGGCTCGATGACGATGCAATAATGTGATGGTGGGGTGACATAAGGTAAACGGACATAAGGTCAATTGAACTTATGACCACCCCAAATGGCCATAGATTTGAAACCTTGCACATAATGCGAAAAACGCATTCCTTTATTAATGATAGAAGTGGATACATGGCACATCTACGAAAGACCGTATTGGAGCCCTTTTTTAACACGCTTTTATTAGATTGGCCTGTATCTATGTAACGGAATCTTTGTGCTGAATTTTCACCGGTTTCTAGAAGTCTGATTGATTTGAAACTTTGCATACGTATCAAGGACCGATGACAATGCATTGATGTGATGGTGTGGTGACATAAGGTCGACGGCCATAAGGTCAATTGGCCTTATTACAACTTTGAATGGCCATAAGTTTGATTAAAACTTTGCGCGCGTATCAAGGCTCGATGACAATGCAGCAATGTGATGGTGTGGTGATATAAGGTCAACGGCCATAAGGTCAATTGGCTTTATTACCACTTTGAATGGCCATAAGTTTGATTGAAACTTGGCACACGTTTCAAGGCTCGATGACAATGCAATAATGGGATGGTGGGGTCACATAAAGTTAACGGACATAAGGTCAATTGAACTTTTGACCACCCCAAATGGCCATAGATTTGAAACCTAGCACACAACGCGAAAAGCGAATCCCTTTATTAATTATAGAAGTGGATGCATGGCACATCTACGAAAGAGAATACTGGAGCCCTTTTTAACACGCTTTTATTAGCTTGGCCTGTATCTATGTAACGGAATCTTTGAGCTTAATTTTCACCGGTTTCTAGAAGTCTGATTAATTTGAAACTTTGCATACGTATCAAGGACTGATGACAATGCATTAAAGTGATGGTGTGGTGACATAAGGTCAATTGGCCTTACTACGACTTTGAATGCCCATAAGTTTGATAGAAGCTTTGCACCCGTATCACGGCTTGATGAAAATGCATTATTGTGATGGTTTGGTGACATAAGGTCAACGGCCATAAGGTCAATTGGCCTTATTACTACTTTGAGTGGCCATAAGTTTGATTAAAACTTGCACACATATCAAGACTCGATGGCAATGCATTAATGTGATGGTGTGGTGACATAAGGTCAACGGCCATAATGTCAATTGGCCTTATTACCACTTTGAATGGCCATAAGTTTGATTGAAACTTTGCACATATATCAAGGCTCGATGACAATGCATTAATGTGATGGTGTGGTGACACAAGGTCAACGGCCATAAGGTCAATTGGCCTTATTACCACTTTGAATGGCCATAAGTTTGATTGAAACTTCGCACGCGTATGAAGGCTGGATGACAATGCAATAATGTGGTGATGGGGTGACATAAAGTTAAGGGACATACGATCAATTGAACTTATGACCACCCCAAATGGCCATAGATTTGAAACCTTGCACATAATGGGAAAAACGCATTCCTTTATTAATGATAGAAGTGGATGCATGGCACATCTACGAAAGAGCTCACTGGAGCCCTTTATTAACACGCTTTTATTAGCTTGGCATGTATCTATGTAACGCAATTTTTGAGCTTAATTTTCACCGGTTTCTAGAAGTCTGATTAATTTGAAACTTTGCATACGTATCAAGGACCGATGGCAATGCATTAAAGTGATGGTGTGGTGAAATAAGGTCAACTGCCATAAGGTCAATTGGCCTTACTACCACTTTGAATGGCCATAAGTTTGATAGACACTTTGCACCCGTATCACGGCTCGATGAAAATGCATTATTGTGATGGTGTGGTGACATAAGGTCAATAGCTATAAGGTCAATTGGCCTTATTACCACTTTGAATGTCCATAAGTTTGATTGAAACTTTGCACACGTGTCAAGGCTCGATGACAATGCATTAATGTGATGGTGTGGTGACATAAGGTCAACGGCCATAAGGTCAATTGGCCTTATAATCACTTTGAATGGCCATAAGTTTTGATTGAAATTTTGCACACGTATCAAGGCTCGATGACAATGCAATAATGTGATGGTGGTGTCAAATAAGGTTAACGGACATAAGGTCAATTGAACTTGTGACCACCCCAAATGCCATAAATTTGAAACCTTGCACATAATGCGAAAAACGCATTCCTTTATTAATGATAGAAGTAAATGCATGGCACATCTACAAAAGAGCATACTGGAGCCCTTTTTAACACGCTTTTATTAGCTTGGCCTTTATCTATCTATGTATCTATGTATCCGATGAGCCGAGAGCCCCGGTAATGCAGAGCTCCGAACTCCGTTGCACCTTTTGAAGCATTTTAAGATATGTACATTTAGCTAGTGCAGGCCACCAGACCAAGGCACAATAAAGAAGAATCGGGCTCACATTGCTGTGTAAATACAGCAGGTCACCTTAGGGGAGAATCCCCAGGAGGTGCCGATTGCCCTCTTGCAGGTGAACAGCCCTGCTGCTGCCTTCTTGGATTTCTCCACTATATGGTCACTCCATAATAGCTTCCAATCAAGAATGACTCCCAAATACTTGACTTGATCGCTAAACGCTAAGAACGTACCCCGAATTCTTGGCGATGTAAGATTTGGTACTCCCTGCGTCTTGGCCCTTTTCGGTGCCGTGGGGTTGGATTCATCCATGGACCGCTGGCGTTTCGATGTTTCATCACTCTCGACTAAAACTTTTAAAATTACTTGAACTAAAAAATTAAAAGTAAATAATAGTTTAAAAAAACTGAAAAAAACACGCTTTTATAGCAAACCGAACTAAAAAATAGGAAATAATTTTCAATTAAAAAGAGTTTATATAACAGTAGTAGAAGGTCAAACAATCGTTTTATATTTAATTGCCTCTAAATAAAATATATAATAAAGTTTAAGTTATTAACAGAATAATTTCATTCACAGTAAAAGCGTGGGGTGCTTGATATTGAATGTTACAATCATTCTATTGGCAACTATCTGAGAGGAAAGATATGAAATGTAGTCAAATGCACCCCATGCTTTTTACTCTGAATTAAATTATTCTGTAATAACTTAAATTTTATTATAAATTTATTTGAGGTGATTAACTATAAACGATTGTTTGACCTTCAACTACTGTTATATAAACTCTTTTTAATTGAAAATTGTTTTCTATTTTTTAGTTCGGCTTGCTATAAAAGCGTGTTTTCTTAGTTTTTTTAAACTATTATTTATTGTTATTAAACTTTAAAACAAAAACAAGCTTATGTATTGTCAAAAATTTACTGACATGATGTTTAAATGAAAAAAAAGATATATCTTTTTGTTTGCACAGGTTTTTTAAAAAATTTAATATTGAAAAGGAGTATTATTACAAGTAGCATAACTCAGTTAAACATGCCGTATAAAAAATCTAACATATGAATTAAAAACACATTTACCTGTCCTAAAGGAAAATGTAACTAGATTTGATTAAGGCTAAACAAGTGAACAAGTATTTAGGTTAGAATGGTATGTTGCTTTTTAACCCAAAATACTTCGAACTGCACATAATTTTTATACAATTTTAGATGTGCGCGGCTAGCTTTGTTGACGTTGCAGATGGGTTTGGGGTATGTATACTCTTAAGTGGACATCTAGGAACGCCAGGGAGGTATATTAAAAAAAATTTGGAATATTTTGAAAAATCGACTTTTGGCCAGCTAACAAGAAGAATTTCATTTTTATGAAATGTGGTAGCAACACGTAGCCATTTATTCAATAGAACGGAGCTGAATCAAAAGCAGACCTTCATCCTCATCCGTACAGATAAGGTAACACTTTTGTCCACTTAAGCCCGACAACGCACTTATCAGAGCCGAATATGTGCTATATATGTGGCCGTTCTCGACGATTTCAGCCAACAGTATATGCTGTGTATGTAATCATTTGTTGAAATTTGAAGCTTCTAGCTCTTCAAAATGGGGTAGAAACTACGAAAGATTCTTTCTAGGGCAATCGGTTGTATAGATATATGCTGCATGTATGACCGATCTTAACGAATTTGGTCCACACAAATATATATCTCATACTAGCACACCCGGCAGTCGTTGTTCTGCCCTAAATTTGGTCTATCAGCATACATTTTAATAAGCTTTTTTCCGTTTAACTCTGCCCTACCCCCCTCTTCACTTTTTCCAATCCTTTTATTCACTCCTCCCTCCCTATTTTTCGCTTCATCTATCTCTAACTTCGTCTCACTCTATCTCTTTCTCAGTCTCCTTCTCTTCTCTCAAGTTCTTCTCATTGTTCGTCATCCCATATTGCCAGTCCACAGAGGGTGGTATGTATTTTGTTCCAGTCACACTCCGAGTCTCAGTCCCAGTCCTAGTCCTAATCCCAGCCCCAGCCTGTCTCTGGTCTACTTTCCGGAAAAAAGGATTGTAAATACTAATATAGGCAAATTGTTTATACCAAATTTCAGCAAATCGAATAGGACGTAGTAAATAGGTATGTGGGTATTATTAATTCATGTCTTTATTTCGGCTTCGTCATGCACATTTATCAGTTTTGCCAGGTTGAATCCATATCGCGATGAAAATTACTTTAAAGCTCTTAACAGCTTTCATTTGATATCCGTATTACACACACATTATAGGGGTATCAGGTCCATGTATGTGCCTATATCTCGAGACCCAGTCCCCCAGCGGTATACAAATTACTCTGTACTAAGCACACACCAACAGCTTCAATTTGATGTCCATAATTTCAAAAACAGATCCTAGTGTTACCCTGATCCACGTTTTGGCCTATATCGAGACCATAGTCACCAATAATATGAAAACAACCCTGTACTAAAGCACTCAACAGCTTTCATTTGATAATCATATCGTATAAACACTGCCTAGGGGTACACGGGCCCCACGTTTTGGCCTATATATCGAGACCCTAATCACCAGGGGTATGAAAATTACCCTCTACTAAAGACCTCATCAACAGCTTTCATTTGTTATCCATATTCTATAAACACATTCTAGGTATACCGGTCCCGTTTTGGCCTATATATCGAGACTCTAGTTACCCAGGCGTATCAAAGTACTCATAAGCAGCTTCCATTTTTATGCCCATGATGTACAAAACACATCCCAGGGTTACCCAGGTCCAGTTTTGATCTCAAGACTCTAAAAAGAACGGGATAAAAAGTATCCCATGTCTGCCTCCTGGTTCTAAGCTACCTCTCCACCATTTTCAGCCAATCGGTTCATCCTTTCTTGAGTTATAAATAGTGTAACTAACACCACTTTCTTTTCAAAAGATAATCAACAATCATAAAAAACAAAAGATACCTATTTTATTCAGTTATTTTTTTAAAGCGTTTTGAATATTTGAAAGAGAATGTGCTCGAAATTTTTCAACGTGGCAAACGTTTGAAGCCGCAATTTTACCCTGCATAAAATGGTGGTGTAGCAGTGCAACTCTGCTAAACCATTGAGTTCGTAACTTCGCAAATTTTAGCGAAGAATATTGAAATGAAGGAAATAATTTCTAATGAATTTTTATTATCATTGACAGCGCGTTTGTGAAAATCAGCTAATACACGGCTAATGCACTATAAATGTTGAAAATTTTCTGGGGTAGGAGTAACTCTATGAAGGCTTTACCATTTACTTAGGCAACAATTTCTTTCAGAAAAGAAAACGCTATTAGTTACCTGCGACTGTAATCATACGACGCGATGAAAGTTTCTTCGCTTTTTATATACACTTTTTAACAGAACTAAACGCAAAAAAATGATACTATTTTTTAAGAAATGCGAGTGCAAACAGCTGTGAAGCCAGCTGTTTTTCAAAATATTGCCAACTAAACTAAACTTTGTAATGATTTAAATCATATGATGTAAAGGGCCATATAGATATATTAAATCAACACTGTATTTAAGGTATTTAATTGGAGGACCTGATAAAAGCTACCAAGTCCCTTATATCATGCTCCCAGGCCTGGAGCACTTAACGCCGGGCAGTTGCAGATGAGGTGCATCGCCTTTTTCTCTTCCTCGTCTTCATTACAACTTCTGCAGCATCGTCGAAAGGGCGTTCCTAGCCTTTCCGCATGCCGTCCAACAAGTGAGGAGATTTTGTCCTTGCTTAGGGTGGAGACGTGACGAGATCTCTTAATATCCCATTTAGGCCCAGGATTGCTTTGATGTTCTACACCCCGGGTTAGTAGCCATTTTTCGTTGGCTTGACTGTAGGTATACTCTTTTAGCATTAGCTTGCAAGTGGCAAAAGGCATACCTAGGCGTTCTTGTCAGGAAGAATCTGTCTGGTCGTACCCTGCCTAGCAAGTTCGTCTGCAGCGCAGTTTCCTCTATGTCCCTGTGTCTCGGGACCCATGTGAGGTGTACACGGTTCTTTTGGGCCGTCTCCTGAAGAGATCGGCGACAGTATAGTGTAAATTCGGAGTTGAATGAATAGGAGCCAAGGGATTTTATTGCCGCTTGGCTATCACTGAAATTAAAGATTTTCTTGCCGGTATTTTGTGTGCCTATTTGAGTCTCGGCTTCCATGATAGCTGCTACTTCTGCTTGGAAGACGCTGCAATGATCAGTAGTCTGAAAGAAAGTTGGAGATCTGGGTCCTTTGAAAAGACGCCCCCCTCCAACCCTACCGTCCAGTTTAGAACCGTCGGTGGATACGGAAATTCTATCTGTGGTATCCAGGAACCTACCCGGCTCCACCCAATCTTCCCTGCTGGGAATTTTTTACTATAAGTTGTTGTCCGCAACTGTTGTGTTCGCATACCGGTCTGTACTTCGAGGAAGGAAGTCGTAGTTACACAGTGTCCTGCCGTGACCTGTAGGCTTAGTGCTTCAAATGGGCGATTCTCTTAACCGCAGTGCTGACATTGCAGCTGCGCGGTATCCTGTTATACCCAGAGGTAGGATGTCAAGAATGATTTCAAGAGCAGCGCTTGGCGTTGTTCTCAGAGCACCACTTATGCAGATCATACTAGATCTGTGCACTTTTTCTTGAAAGTTTCTGTTTGACGCCTTGTCCAAGGCTGTCCACCATACAACTACCCCGTACAGCAGTATGGGTCGGATAATCGATGTGTAGATCCATCTGCAAATTTTGGGGGTTAGACCCCATTTTTTGCCTATGGCTCTTTTACACGTGTATAAAGCGATATACGCTTTTTCCTGGCCCTGGATAATATTATTTCCAGATCAACCTTTTGTCGAGAACTACGCCTAGGAATTTATCCCTTTCGCCCAGATTAAGGAGCACTCCGTTTAGTTCAGGTAAGATTAACTGTGGTATTTTGTACCGTTTGGTGTATAAAACAAGTTCCACCTTGTCTGAATTGACGCTGAGTCCGCATCTGGAGGCCCACGAGGAAACCTCGCGCAGTGCTACTTGCATTAAGTCACACAAGGTTTGGGGGAATTTGCCCCTATAAGAAAAGCTAGGTCGTCCGCATATGCCACAACCTTGCCGCCACCCCAGCGTGCGTCTCGTAATAACGAGTTCGCCATTAGGTTCCATAAGAGCGGGGAAAGAACCCCACCCTGAGTCGTGCCTCTTGTGACATAGCGTATTCTATCAGACTTCCCCATGGATGAAAGTATTTTCCTTCCCCTGAGTAGTTGATCGATTACTCCCACGAGGGACCTGGTTACACCCAGATACATCAAGGCGTTATTGAGGGCATCTGGGCTTATATAGTTGAAGGCTCCTTCAATATCAAGCAAGGCCACTAGACAGAAGTCCCTTTTCAATCAAGAATGTTTCTATAGTAGAGATTAGGCTGTGCAGCGCAGTCTCAGTGTATTTGCCCCTGATGTAGGCATGTTGATAGCCAGATATGAGCTCGCTATCAATAGTGGTCATGATGAAATCAGTTATGATCCTCTGTTGGGCCTTTAGCACAAAGGACGAGAGCCTAATCGGTCTGTAGTCCTTTAGCTCGTAATGAGAGGCTTTACCAGCCTTAGGAATGAAGATGACGGTAGCGTTTCTCCACGCATGCTTAATATAATTTAAAGCCAATCATGCAGAACAGATATGACATAGCCATCTGGCTGTTACTTCCAAGGAGTTAATAAGTTGTGCGGGAACGATCCCGCCCGGCCCGGCAACTTTGAAAGGTTTAAAGCTTTTAACTGCCCACTTAACCCTCTCCTCCGTTATGGGCATATTTACGGCCAGATTTGTTACAGGTACTTCTGGTGGGTAGTTCTGGTTTCCAGGAAAATGTGTGTCCAGGAGCAGCTCTAGAGTCTCCCCTTCTGAACTGGTCCAGGTACCGTCATGCCCCTGCAAAAAGATCATTGCTGTTTGTGATTTTGAAAGCAACCATCGCAGCCTTGCTGTATCGTTAACACTTTCTACTCCTGTGCAGAAGTTTCTCCACGAAGTTCTTTTCGCCTGTCTTAGGGCTTTTTTGTATGCCCTTAAATTGTCTTTGTATAATAGCCATTGTGGCTCATTGTCTAGGCTTCTTGCCCTGTTATATTGTATCCTGCAGGATTTGCGAAGTAAGTCCAGGTCATGGAACCACCAGTGGGGTTTGCGCTTCCGCGTGGTTTTGGCCCTGGGCAAGCCTGTTCGAGGGCATTAGAGAGTGCCGTTGTAAAGGTCGCTACCAGAACCTCAAACTCCTCTGTTGAAGAGGTGCTTTGTGAGGGCAACTCCTGTAGGTCCCTAGATAGCAGCAAATTTTGGGTTTTCCAGTTCGTATTGCGCGGGTTGCGTTTTACGATGGGTTGTTCCACCAAAAAGTCTATCACAAATTCGATGTAGCAGTGGTCTGAGAAGGAGTGTTTCCCTAGAACACGCCATTTTTTTACACATCCATACATACTTTCACTACAAATGTTGAGGTCCTATGACCTCTCTACGATTTTTAGTAATAAAAGTTGGCTCGTTACCTATGTTGCAAACTAACAGGTTAGTTGTTCAAAGATAATCAAAAGTGGCTCACCACGAGTTTTGAAATCGGAACTTCCCCATTTTACGTGATGCGCATTTTCTTCCGGTCGGCCACCAAATATTTCACCATCCTATGCGGAGGAGGTTCATGAGCATCACACGGCATATACACAGATGCCATCGTTATGCCATTGTTATGAAAGCTGACCGCAGTCATGTTGCCATTGCTATATTTAGGTAAAAGAAAGATGTTTAGCTCAGACTTTACCAGGATACAGGTTCTAACTTTACCTTCTGCTGAAGCTCGGATGAGCTTGAACGCACTGGCGCCCAAACCGCAGATCCTGGAGTTTTTCACCCAGGGTTTTTGGATGAGGACCACGTCGAAGTCACCTTTAGAAAGGCGATTAATGAGAGCAGCCCAGGCTGCTTTAGACTTTTGGACGTTTATCTGAAGCACCCTCAGTGTGAGTTGATTCAGACTCCCCTCCCTGCACTACCGTAACCACGGTCTCTTCCCCGTCGCTATCGAGCTGGTAATCCTCCATCGTCAGATGGCCCAGAAAACCTGCACAGTCTGACGAGGCAGACCTTGGTCATCGAGGCAGCCGAAAGTGATGCGCGTTGCGAGTCGCCACGGTATACATGTATTACGACATCGTCGGTGCCGTAATACACCCTTCCATTGCTCCTACTGTGGTGCTGGAGAGCATCCTTAATTAGGGCCAAGACGACGTCTTCGACTCGGATTACACTCCAGTCGTGCGTCGGGAGAGCCGGGTTCATGACATGCAGTATCCGCAGAATTCTTTCTGGTTCAGCTGGAGTTGCTGGAACCCATGCTCTTGCCCTTGGCCTGGCTGGAATGTCCTTCCAGTTGACGACCTCAATCTTAGCCCCGGGATAGACAGGGCCCAGCCTTGCAGCTGCTGCTTTATATAAAGCAACAGTTTTTCCGTCGTCGCAAGCGAGGACTTTGATCTGGCCCTGGTACCATACCGCATCAGTACTAAGTGGCGGGGTGCCCGGAGACTCGCGGTCATTTCTGCGGTCCAGGATACCTATAAGGATCCTGTCCTTGGCCACCTCGGCAAAGCTGGGCTTACCTACCCCAGGGTGTAGTTGGTATCTTTTCAGAGGAGGTTTGATATCCTCGTCCGACCTTTGGCGTTTGTAGGAGTAGCGCTGTTTGCAGCCGGCACGAGAGTGCTTAGAAAATTTGGCAGCAGTGCTTGCGCTCTTTCAACCGCGTTCCTGGCACTCTGCGGCAGCGAGTCCAGCAGTACCCCTTCATACTTTTTAAGGACTTTAGCGGCCCGCTTTTTATCCCGGTGACCGGAGCCACCGGGAGAAATGATCCTGGCAGAGTTCAGACGCGAAGTTTCCCCCGCGTCGCTCTCCCGGTTTAAGTCTTTCTGCCGCCTCCGTCTCTCCTGAGCAAGCAGATCGTGAGACCCCTGCTGCGGTCATAGGGAGAACGGTCACGGAACTGGCGTCTGGTGGGGCGCACAGTAGCAGCAGGCGTTCCGGTAACCGCCGTTGCCGGCGCAACTGCCTTCGCAGCCTTACTGGTACTGGCCCCCACCGAGTCGCTAGAAGCTCTTGAACCCGTTGAAGTTGCCCTCCTACAGTTTGGGGTGAGCCGACCCGTAGTTGCCATCGCGGTCAGTCCCCCGGTTGTACCTAAAATTGCGGCTACCTCTTTCCCTTGGCTCGGAGTGCCCAGGTCGTTAGACCCCTGCCCCATCCGCGGGACGACAGGTCGCCGTGCCCGCACTTGGTCGGCGTTCGGCATCGGCAGGTGCGGTGGCGTTCGCCGTTGCCAACGCAACTCCACCCGCAGCCGTACTGGTGCCAACCCCCGCCAAGTCACTATTTCCTCTATTTGAGGCCCCCTAAACCCTGTTCCATTCGCGCCCTTAGGGCGTGTTTGCCCCTTCGGCAGTTCCGGCGATGGTGCCCCTCCCCTTGCAGAGGAGGACGAAATTTTATTATTGTTTTATTGGAATTCATCTTGGTCGTAAGATACTTCGCCAGACAAGGCCAGCTAAGGGTCTAATATTTTCGAAAGGGAAATGAGTCGTCCGCCGCGGCAGAGCCCCTTACCGCGGTAAGACCGAAATACTCTATGAGGCGGCCCGTTCAAATACAGCCTGAAATACAGCCCTGCTGCTAACCTCCAATGGGCACGGTGCCGCATAACACCCTGGATTGGGAGGGGGTAGTTCCTGGTCATCGCTTGACAGAGGGGATTGTCACCGCCAAGATGGAGATCCAGGTGGATGCACATACTCCATGTGTCCTACTCCCCCCTGCCTAACGACTAAGCCCTCGCACCGCGCCAACATGCGTACCCGTGAAGGATGCGTACTCGTGAAGGAATGTGTACCATACTTAGTACATATTTTGATAAACATCGTAGGGTTCAGCCTACGTTTGCAATGTAAGCGGAAAAATGTAATTATTTACGACATCACATTAGAATCTTCAAAATAACAATATTTCTTCACTATTTAATGGATGTTGTTATACATATAAGCCTTCCTCATCAATCACTCTATCTATTAAAAAAACACATAAAAATCCAGTACGTAGTTTTAAAGGTTTAAGCATTCAAAAGACAGAAAAAACTACTTTGTTTCATACTATGTAGTGATTCGTAACCATTTGGTAAAATTTAAAGCTTCTGTTCTGAACGTATAAACTGAGGCAGACATGACAAAATAACTTATTTTCTAACAAATAGGTTGCATGGGCGATATATGCTTTAGTGGTCTGATCCACCTGGTTCCGAAAATGTCTAGTCGGACACCTCAATATTGTAACGAATTTAGGGAAAATTCCGCTTATTCCAAACCTTCTGCTAACGCTCGAATCGCTAAAACTGTTCAATAAATAACTAAAATATTCTGTTTTGCAAAATGGTCTTTATTAGCCCCAGAAAGATAATAAAAAAAAATAAATGTAAGGTGCGATAACCTCCGAAGAGATCTAAGGCCGAGCTTCTCTTCAATTTGCGTCGTGCTCCTCTTGATTTTCCCTGCAAATTGGCCGGACGGGACCTACATGTTTTATGCCGACTCCGAACGGCATCTGCAAGGCAGATGAGTTTCAATGAGAGCTTTTCATGGCAGAAATACATCCGGAGCGCTTGCCAAACGCTGCCGAGGGGCGACCCCGCTTAGAAAAATGTTCTTCTAATTTAAAAACCTTGTTTCTAAAATTTTGATGTTGCTTTGACCGGAGTGCGAACCCAGGGCATATGGTGTGGTAGGCGGAGCACGCTACCATCACACCACGGTGGCCCCAGAAAGATAACGTTATTTTTTTTACTCTAGAAACATAACGCAAGTCTGAGGGATGTGTTCAAGTTTAAGGACCATAAAGATATATAAAAAAACTTTTTTTGTTTTTTTTTATCATTTATTTGATATATATTCACTTGTCTTAAATGTTTTTAAAGAAAAATATTGTTTTTTTAATACATTAAAAATTAAGTTTGATTTTTCTTGGACTTGTCCTTACAAAAATCAATCTTTTTCGAAGGACCTCAATTTATAGCAAAAAAAATCAAAATCAAATACATTTTTTTGTACTTCAATTGAATGAATTAACTGTTTTAAACTATAATTAAAAAATATTAGCTAAAATTACATTTTAGGCAAAAATTACATATAAAATTTGTAGTCACGTAAAAGACAGACGTACGTTATTTGAGTAGGGTTAGACTACTTTGGGAGCAGTACAATTATACTTCACTTCGCAACTGATAGCGTGTTTAAATTAAACTGATTACTGATTCCTCAGCTTGCGCTGCTTTTATACTCTCAGTTTTCTCGTTCATCCATTTCTCCTAAGGTCTAGTCATTTCGCGAAACTGTATTCCAAAATAATTGTATCCCTTGCTTTGTTATTAGCTATATACATGTATACCTATTTGTAGTTTATATTTCTCTTATAGCCATATGCGTATGTATAGGTGAGTAACTACTTGTGCTGATGAATACATGTGTGTGCGTGAGTAATCTCTTCGTCGCCGCCTATATATGTGTGTAAATGGTGATTAATGTGTTATGTAGCTTGCTGAGTAATCTCTTCGTCGCCGCCTATATATGTGTGTAAATGGTGATTAATGTGTTATGTAGCTTGCTTTAATGTTTTTGGTTGTTGTGCATTTATTTAATACCAGCCAAAATTCGCCACACTGCCCTCCACCTAAGTTGGATCGTCCCGATTAGACAAATTCCCTGATCTAAACGCTGCCAGCCTTTCAAAATGAACCACTTTCATTTTGGTTCTTAGTTTGCCAATGGTTTGTATGCGGTACACTACATCGTTGATCCGTTCTACAACTTTGTATGGGCCTTCTCAATTATACTGCAATTTCGGGAACAAACCTTTTTTCGTTGTGCATACAATCCACAGCACCAAATCTCCTTCCTGAAAAACTTCCGAATTAATTGCTATAATGTACCTGGCTTTCATCTTTTCATAATCTTTGTTCGTTGCCTTACAAGATCGTGTCGACTACTTACCTTAAGTGCTCCTCCAAGGTTCTACTGAAACGTTCCACCATACCATCGGAATGAGGATGCGATGCAGTTGCCCGTGTTTTCGAACACCCAACTTCTTACACATTTCTTGGAACACAGCTGATTCCAAATTCCTGCCTTGGTCAAAATGTAACTCCATTGTTACACCAAACTTTGCAACCCAATTGTTTATAAACACCTCTGCTAATGTTTCCGCTTCTTGATTGGGATTGGGTATACCTCTGGCCATTTGCTAAAATAATCCATAACCACCAGTACATATTTGTTTCCGCAGTTGCTAGTAGGAAATGAACCTGCGACATCCATAGCGATCCTTTCAAATTGCGCACCTGGGTTATATTGCTTTATCTGGCCATAACTTCGGGTTTTGGGCCCTTTCGCTCTGCTGCAAAACTCGCAGTTGGCAATCCACTCAGTGACCGACTGACGGCAACCAATCCAATAGAATCTCTGCTTAATTTTCTCGATTTTCTGCTTCAGCCTGAACGTCAAGTCGTGGGGCTCGCCATAAAAATCATCAAAACTCTCTTGACCCGACTGCTTCCTCTCCATAATTTCCCTGATTATCTCGTAATCAGACGCAGCGGTTTTAAAGTGGGCCAATAGCTTTGCCTTAAGCTGGAAGTAGCCAAAAGCAGGATCGTCGGCATGGTCCTCAAGAAGCTGCCAATAACACTTAAGTGCAGATCCTGTCACGAGATAATGGAAATCAGTGAATTCAGAGAAGATTGTATGAGATGTCATACTGAGCCCTTAATTTTTCTATTCTAAATAAAAACCTTTCCACGGTGATCCCCTTAGCAGACCCATCGAGCTTGACGTGACAATTGTCTAGGTCGACCTTCCACCAATGTGGGTGCACAGGCTCCCCCATTTCTGCACTGACCCGTGGCAGCTTCGGAATTATTCCTGTTTTGGTCCCTATCTCTCCCCCCTTGCGGCGTTGATGCGTTAGCGGCTTGCTGGTTTGGACACTGAGCCGACACTTCTAGTTCCCCCATAAGGTTGCTGAAGTGTGAAACGTCGGCCCTCAGGTCACGAACCGCGTTTATGTACTGCGCCATTACCTCATTCTGGGTAACCATCATCTCCACCATTCATTGAAGCTGTTCGGTACTGGCAGCAGCTGAGCCTGAGGCCTTGGAACCCCTAGCTCCCGAATACGTTGGCTGTCCATCCTGTACGGCGTCCGCTCTTCCGTTGACTTCTGGTGCTCCGGTTTCTGGCATTCTTAAAATGTGTTCAATCTTCGTAGAAAAACTCAGGCTGTTATTGGACTCGTCGACGGATAGCTGGTTTGTAATCGACACTGCGGAACGCCTATTCGTATCGCCCTCGCTTGAACCAAAAATCCTAGCAGCGCACCGATTAATTAGGTCGGTAGGTACAAAGTCAAATGGGAATGGTATTCCCGTATCTATTTGATTAAAAATCGCTAATAAAAGTAAATCGAGTTAGAAAAGATATTCGATTACGTATCAAATGCAGTGATGAAAAAAAATTTATAATTAGTAAACTACGCAACTAAATAAGACCTTCGAAAATTAATCCAAAATAAATTCAATACCTTAAATTCATGTTCAAATAGTGCTAAAAACTTCAAGAAAAATTCAAGTCGAATTTTAAAATAAAAGGATTCAATAAAATTATAACAACTAAGTATAAACCTAAAAATCCAAAAATTCCAAAAGTTTGTGAACTAAACTTCACGCGAGCAATTAAAAAAACAATATAAAAATAAATACAATAAAAAGAAAAAAGGAATATTCCAAGATTTAAATATTGTTAATGTATATATACGTACAAATTCAAGTTAAACTTAATTTTGTGGAAATTTCGGAAGAAAGTAAAATAAAACAAAAAACTGCATTAAAAGTAAGTGACAAAAATAACTCAGTATATTTCTAAATATTAACCTATGCAGATTCCGAAATTAGTTTCAATGGCTAAATGTGTTTAAATTAAGTGTAAAATAAAATGAAAATGTAATTAATTCCGTTCTTATTGCAAAAAAAAATAAAACTAATCAAAAATTTAAGAAAAGATATTCCAGATAAACAAAGTGACTAATGAAACATATGTGAGTTTAGTACGTGATGACAAATTATTAATATATTTATTCCCAAAAAAAAAGTTATGAATATAAATATGTACTGATATAAATATAAAAATGTCAATATGCATGTAGGTATTTTCCAAACAAGAATATATGTATTACAAAAAATTATATACATGTGGTATTATATATATAATATGTTTAAAAAGTATTCAAGACAGTATTAAATTGGTCCTCTTCTTATACAAAAAAAAACTTGCCACGAATTGTGCATAAAAATCATTTGGTGTATTTACGGCGTTGCACCTTAGCAAGGTTTTAGTGGGTATGCTAAGTCCGTATGTTTGTCATCCGTCCCAATTCACTGTCAGCTAAATTTCCCCCAGTGTAGAATTCGGCTCAACAGTGTTCGATTTCTGAGTTCGAATATGGTAGCCACATTCTCCCATTACCCATTACACCACTTATCCATATTGTGTCGACTCACTGCAAACCTCACATGCACGCAATGCTGGACTGCGTTCATGGTAGCTTGAACTGTGGTCTACTAAACAAAAACAATACTCTCAAACTTATACCCCCCTTTAGTATCAGTCAGGCATTAGAATTCGACTTGAATGAATGTTGAAGCCTTGGCAAGGTACTCCTAATGCCAGAGAGATACACCCCCTTTTCGTTATAGCAGCACTAACAGTTTTGACTGGTCCAAACGGCGTTGCTACTACAACCCTATCAAGTTAAACAATTTAAAAGATATCAAAGGAAACATTAGATAGAAAGCAAATGAAGTGGGCTTAGGTGTAGATATGAAAGATGTAAAATGAATTAATTTATTTATTTGGGTGGAGGTACCATTAAGTGCCGAATACCCCTAAATGATTTAACAAGATTATTTAAGGAGGTGGCACCCTTGAGTGCCGAATACCAAATCTTCTTTATTAATAAAAACTTCAGCGTATTTATACATAAATCTTATGCACTACTTAGTTACTACATAAACATATACATATTTACTCTAATTCTTACATTCTTACTAAGTATAACAAAAGTACTGTAGCCAAGCGTATGCATACACATTCATAAGTTGCTTCAATGCACTTGCTGAAAGCATGTGAAAATGTTGGAGTAGAGGAATACGCGGTGTCAGCAAATTCTTAGTTACAGACTGAACAATTTAGACACCGCGCGTGTTATGTGCGTAGATATGTATGCATTCACTTTTGATACATTACACCTCCCTTTTCAAAAAGAATTGATGGCAATTCTATTTCATTTAATGACTTTTGGTAATTTTTATTTATTTCAGATTTTTATTTGTTTATATATTTATTCGTGCGAAACATTTTCTTACAATTTTGTTACTATGTGTTTTGGCTTTGTTTTTTTTTGAACATTTTGCTTAAGCATAGGGTTATGTTTATGATAGTAAAAAATGAAATGATTTTATTTTTAATTATTTGTGCCTATCTTGCGTAAAATAATGTTCTTGATTTATATGTTTGTTTGTACATATTTAGTAGAAATTTATGAGTGAGTAAAGTGAACATTTAAGTCGAGATAAGATGTTTTTATTTAATTTAAGTCTATTTTTGTGTATTATAATTTCCTTATTTTCATTTTTTAAAGCGTAATTATTATTATTTCTATCTATGCTTTCTACCTTATACGGTATTAGAGTAAAATTATTATTTTTATCAATATTTTCTACCTTATAGGACCCTTTATATCTATTATCTATCTTATGGACTGCTTCATTTTTAACTAACACTGAATCTCCTATATTTATTTCCTTATAGTGGATATTTTTATCATAATTAATCTTTTGTCTTTCTTTAGCTTCTTTTACTAATTTAAAGGCTTTATCCTGTGCTATTTGTAACCTATATTTAATTTCTTTATCGTAAGCCTCATAATTGTATAATGGGCTTACCGTATTTTCTTGTAAAAAATCGTAAGGCCCCAACTACTTCGAACGGGCAATAATAATGAACTGTAGATGGGGATGTATTGTAACAATATGCAAAATATTTAAGATACTCATCCCAATCATCTTTTGTTAATGGATATCTAAGAACGCACATATTAATTGAAAGTTCTATGGCCACGTTCAACAGTGCCTAAAGTTTGGTGGTGATACGGCGTAGATGTTTTTTGCTCAATATTAAGAAGCTTACATAGTTCCTCAAACAAGCTATTTTTATATTTAGATCCCATATCCGTTATTATTGTTTTCATAATTCCATAAATTAAGATAAAATTTTCGAATATGGCTCTGGCTACTGTTTTTGCATGTTTTCTCTGCATAGGAGTTGTAACTAGGTATTTAGTCAAATCACACATCAGAGTAACAACGTATTCATTGCCATTTAATGATCTCGGTAATGGTCCAATTTTATCTATTAGTACTATTTCGAAAGCTTTCGGTGGTTTACAGTCAAAATCATTGGTTCTTTTAAATTTTTATTAATTTTATTTTTATTACAATTTACGCATTCCTTTATATATTTTCTTATACCATTTTTCATATTTTTCCAGTAATTTTTTGTCTAATTTTATTAGTTGTACGCTTGATTCCTGGGTGCCCACCATTAACAGGATCTTTGTGATATTTTTGAAGAATCTTTTTAATTTTTTTATTTTCCGTCACATGCACAACCCCCGGAGTTAATGCAATAGTTAAATTTCTGAGAACTTTGGTACCAATCTCTTTAAATGTGTTTACTCAAGTATGCTTAAACAATTTGTGTCCTAAGGACAACTGCATATTATTTATTTTTAAATTGCCGGCTTCTTTCATAATCCTGGTAAAGAATTGATCTAGGTCAATCTTCGTCTCAACAATTTGATTATCTGTATTTATTTCACTACAAATTTTCTTTTCTTTTTTGAAATATAATTTCAGAGGATCGAAAACGAACGCTTCATATACTATAGACTTCTCTTTGTGGCTTCTCTTCTCTTAATTGTTATTACTGTTATTACTGGAATTCTTTTTAGTTTTCGATCTTATCGTAACTTTCATTATTTTACATGCCTGTACTGACATTTCTATCAAATCATTGATATCTATTCGTGACAGAGCGTCTGCCATGCAATTTTCTTTTCCAGCTATGTACTCCGCCCCAAAGTCATACTCTTCCAAATCTAACCTGATTCTAGTTAATTTTGATGAAGGGTTTTTCATTGAAAATAAATATGTTAAGGGTCGATGATCTGTTTTCACTGTGAATCCTCTGCCATAAACATATGGTCTAAAATATATAATGGCCCAATGTATGGCCGCCAATCCTTTTTCGATCGTGGCTTTATTTATTTCGCCTTTTGTAAATGATCTTGAGGCATAGGCAATTAGAAATTGTTTTCCTTCAATCTCTTGGTTTAGCACAGCACCGCAACCATAACCACTTGCGTCAGTTGTAATACTGAACTCTCTATCAAAATCGTGATATTGTAGGATATTTGGACTAATTAATGTATTTTTTAGGTAGTTAAAAGATTTTTCGCAGTCGTCTGTCCATTTGAAGATGACCTTTTTCTTACTAAGCCTTGTTAGTATCCTAGCGAATTCCGCGAAATTTTGGTATGAATCTTCTATAATAATTACAAAATGCGACAAATCTTTTTGCTTCATCGGCATTTTTGGGAGTTGGGTAATTTTGAACAATTTTAAATTTTTTTTGGTCTGGTAAAATTCCAGTACTTGTGCATTTATGTCCAAGATAAGTAACTTCTTGACTGAAGAATAAACATTTATCGGGATGTAATTTCAAATTATATTTTCTGCAAGTTGAAAAGACATTTCTTAAATTTTGTATCATATGTTTTTCGGAGCAACCCAATACGACTAAATCGTCCATGTATAAAATGCTTGTGATGGTTTAGACCAGCGAATGCCAATGTCATCATCCACTGGAATGAGTTTGGAGCTGCTTTGAGGCCATAAGGCAATCTTTTGAAACGATAAGTACCGTTATCCGCTGTAAAAGGTGTGATATCCCTTGACTCTGGGCTGAGTTCGATTTGGTGAAATCCTGACATTAAATCTAGGCATGAGAAATATTTCGCTCTTCCTAATTGATCCAGAATATCATCTGTTCTAGGCAAAGGGAATTTATCAGCTGTTAATTTTTATTTATTTGTCTGAAGTCAACAACTAATCTCCACCTTTTTTCTTGTTTACCGGGAAGGGATTTTTTAGGTGCCAATAAAATAGGGCTGTTATATTCTAAAGTTGATGGCTCTACAATATCATCTTGAATTAATTTGTTTACTTGTTTGTTTATCTCACTCTTATGTGCTCGATGTAGTCTATAATTTTTAATATAGACAGGAGTATTATCTTTCATATGCAACTTTGGTTTGTAAAAATTGTTGGTCGTGATTGGTTCTGTTTCTAATGAAAATATATCAACGAATTCTGAGCATAATGTGTTGAGTGATTTACTAGCGAATAACGGGACATTTTTATCCAATCTTTCTAATTTTTCTTTATTATTAGCTTTATTGTGAGGTGTATTTTCAATTATTACATAGTCCTCTAAATTTTCTGTTTTGATGTCATAATCTTGAATGATTGCATACTTATCTGTTGTATTTATTTTTCTTATTAAAGCTTGATTTGAGTTTTACTATCGTGTTGGCTACAAAAATGCGATCAGTCAATTCTTGATGAGGTATTAATAGTTCATTATTTTTACTGTTGATATGAACCTGTCTAATTACTTTGGATCTTGCGGGTATTGTAATGCTATTGATTGTTGGTTTATCCGTCATTTGTATAACTATATCTTCTCCATATGACTGGTCGTAGTATAAGGCTGCCCCATTTTTAATATAATCTAAAATGCAATTATATTTTTTAATGAATCGAGTCCCAAAATTCCATCATATGAAATTGGGATTTGGGAAATAATTTTATACTATGTGAAATTTGTGTCATATTAAAAGAGTGTCATCTGTTAGATCTGCTTTTACTGTTCCAAGTGTGCTTGTTATACCTCGACCAATATCTTTTAAATCTGTGATCTGTGAGTTATTTATTGTGACATTACTGTCAATTTGACCCTTCTTTATAATTAAGATATCCGCTCCTGTATCTATCAGAAACGTTGAAGTTGACTTATTTAGAGTAGTATTGGAAGATATGTAGCTGTTCAGATGAAAGTTGAATGTACATACTTTATTACCCTTGGAGTTTACTGTTGGAGTGGAGTTTGCTGGTTTTCCTGTTGGTTTATATTACGGAGATTTGGCGTGTTACTTTGATTAGATGATCGTGACTGACCTCCAAAATTGTGTCTTGGGAAATTATTATATTGTCTATTGTTATTATTATTATACCGGTTGAAGTTATTATAATATCTTCGGTTTTGGTTACCTCGATAATTATTATTTTGGTAGCTTCTTCGGAAGTTACCCCGGTAATTGCCTTGTGAGCGCGTCAGACGTAACACTGTATTTGAGTTACCCGTGACTAGCTGTACTATTCGTAAATTTTGAAATAGCTTCGTTCATAGATGTGAACGTTCCTGCTTGCATTATCAATTTAACTCTTTCGTTAGCCGAGTTCTTACACATAGCCCTTACAGCTCATTGTGTGGCATATTTGGTTGCCAAATCAGGTGCAAGACCATCAGATATGTAAGCACCCTCCAACGATTTTATCAATTGTTCGATTTCTGCAGTGTACTGGTTAGCTGTTTTACTGCGCTGTTGAACGTTAAGAGTTTTGCTGTCAAAACCTCTACAGTTTCACCTTTAATTGCTGAACTCAACTTTTGCCTTATTGCTAGTATTGAATTTTCAGTGCTCAAAAGGTTTCTTGCTGTTCCCTGCAGTTTAGTTTATATCATGGAGACTACTATTGTCTCATGAGTATCCTTAATTTGTTCTAGGACATCTAGTGCATCTAAGAAACCATGTAAGCTTTCAGGCTAACCATCCAACTCAGGCAGAATTGACGAAGCCGTTTTCAAAAATTCTACTGCTGTTTGCGCCATGTTTTTAGTTTGCAAATCTTCTGTTTGGGAATTTTTATGTTGGGTTTTAATTTTCGAAGTGTCCTCTAAATTGGATCGAGATTCCAAGAGGGTACTAAAGTCTATTTCCATTACGTTTTTAAATGTGATTTGGACGGTTTCCTCTATAATATATCTTGCTAGTGAGGATACTTATTTATCCCTAACACTGGAAAAAATTTGATGTGCTTCCAGCTGATGATTGTCTGTTAATAGGCTATTTACCTCTTGTATAGCTTTGCCTATGTTATTCAACGACTGTAATATTATCGTGAAATGCTTCAACACAGTTTCATTTCTTATGCTTGAATTTTTATACTCAGAGTGCTTTGCACGCAGAGTATTCTAACTTTGATTGGGTAACGGTTGGTTGTACAGGTATAAAGGAATCGAGATATATATATCAAAATCATCAGTATCGAAAAAAAATTTGATTGAGCCATGTCCGTTCGTCCGCCCGTATGTCCGTTAACACGATTACTTACTTACTTAATTGGCGCTTAACCGTTAACACGATACCTTGAGTAAATATCGACATATCTTCACCAAATTTGGTACACGAGCTTATCAGGGCCCAGAATAGATTGGTATTGAAAATGAGCGAAATCGAATGATAACCACGCCCACTTTTTATATATATAACATTTTGGAAAATACAAAAAAC